>JAPMUY010000803.1:0-162608 GCA_026901105.3 Galaxias olidus
CCATCTTATCTGCTACCTGTTTAATGTTAATGTTGCCATTATAACTGCTGAACTATTCACATTGAATGAGATAAAATACGACATCAGAAACAAGTACAGGCTAGCATTATTATGTATTTAATTTTTCTAGGAGTGGATTAATTTTTCATGATTAGCCAATGTTTTGTTTATCATTCAGGTAGCATAACATTACTAATTAGCTAGCATATTTGTTGCGGATAATTGTGATTGTGTGGCAATTTGGCTTGTACATTTTGAAGGACCCACCGTTTGATAAATTGGACATGACATGGGTCTGCAAAGACTTACATTTTTTAAACATTTTACAGTTGTAGGGGCTAACGGCAAACACCACCCAGATATGCGACTGCGTGGCGGCGTATTGGGTTGGGGCGGACAGACCAAATTTTAGAAATGTTTTTTGTTGTTTGTTTTGGTGACTATTTTATTTTCTCTTGCCCAGTAGTTTTGTTTTCTGTAATCGGAATGTATCTACTACTCTTCTATCCTGAGATATCTTGAAAAAACAGCCCTAATTTAGACACTTTTTTTTACCCATGGTAGTCCTATACTAGGCAGGTCAAACCCAACAGCTGCAGTGTAGTCGACGGCAGCTGTATTCACACAGCGGTGAAAACCGCGCTGGGTACCGTTTTGAAACTGTTCAAATCAACACAAATATAACGTTTTTTTTTTTATCTGAGTCTTTTAAGTCATTCCAGAGTAATACTTAGTTTCACAAAATAGAAGTGTTTATATCTATTGATCTCTTGCCAATTCACAGTTAGCTTCCAAACAGCGTATATTTTGTTGTTACACGAAAAAATCCTCAACTTTGAGCTGTTGAATAAGAATATATGTGTTTATTTAATATCAAACGATTGATTGACTGGTTTAAGAATATATTCATAAATCACTGATAATTCCAGCTTTCCATAGTTCTACTGTTAATAACATAGTTGTGTCATTTCAAAACTCGCCTCTGGTGGTAGCCCATGCATAAACTTTGTTGCAATGCTCTGTTTTCTTTCTCAAATGAGCACGAAATAGTCCGGCGCTCATGTCTTCAAGGTAAATCATCTCGGTGTTCCCATCAGTTTTGAAAGTCAAACTTTGATTCATTTTTAAGTGAACCCCTGTCCGGACATGACCTTACCTTACCTAAGCAATCAGTAAACAAATATATATTTAAAATACATGTTATATACTTTACTTGAATGGCTACTATCTTTAATCAAAAAGTTCCACCGCGGCCTTTCAACTCTGACTAGACCAAGGCCTCTGGGAAATATTTGCAAAAATAAATCTATCGAAGGTAAAAAAAGATCTGCCCCCTCAGTTTTCCGTGCCTACGTTTCTTCGGGACAGCTCAAACAAACGCCATTCTCCACTATACTAGTATATGAGTGGCTACTAACTTAAATTAAATCCGTCGGTCGGGGCCTTTCAACTCTGACTAGTCCAAGGCCTTTGACAGATTCTCCGAAAAAATTATAAACATCTAACCTAGGCAGAGGAAGAACGGCTCACTCAAAGTTTTCCGTGCCTTCACTTTTCCAGGACAGCGGTAAAACACACGTCATTGTCCACTAGGCCTATAGCTTGCTAGATAGATTAAGATTTAGAAATCAGTGGCGTGGATTGAAATCCATAAATCGAGACCTATTTTCATTGTTGTATGTAGGCCTGCTATCTTAATGTCAGTCAGTTTGGCTACTATTATAACACATTGAATTTTAACTAGCTATGCTGATTGATTGTGAATGTAAGTGATGCTCATCGGTATCTTTATCTGCACCAAGATAAAATGCAACCTATTTTTTGCATTCTTGAGCAGGGTAATTTTAAGTAGGCCTAGCAAGGCAGTTAAGAATATATTAATGATCAGCGGATATGAAAAACTGTTCATATTTAAAATACTTCTGCTTATGAAGAACTATGCGTGATAAGAGTTTGAGGTAGCATATCAATTGCCGTGAGAAAATCGGGACCTTTCCTTTCATCTTTTGTTTTCCTCTATGTCCACTGAAGCGTTGGTTTCTTTAAAGATTGCTTGAGTGGCATGACCAGTATTCGTGACTACGGATGCGTGCCTGAAAAATCAGTACATTAAGAAAACAAGAAAACCTATTTATTAGTCAGATGGTTTATTGCCTTAAGGTTTGTAGAGCAGACTGCAGAAATTAGCAGATCGGCTACTCGTAGACAGCTAAAAATACAAGATCAATACAATACAAGATCGTCATCATCATTATAAATGAAATATAGGCTATAATATAGGAGTTTGTTGGGCAGAGAGCTTTGACTTTTGCCAGATCGATTGGGCGAGAACTGTGGGGGAGGCAGGGAAAGCGATAGTATTTCAACGAGAATATGCCTGTTTATTACCGCTTTATAGGCTAAATAAGCAGATATGTACAAATAATACTGAGCAATGATCTTGCAATGAGACCTACATTTTACTGAGATGTTTTGAAATGTGTTTTCTATCGGGTGATTATCTGGCACTGATTATGCGTGTACAAACGCAAATGCAAGCAGTACTTTGGTTCGGAGCCGTAGAATTGTTGACTAGGGCCGCGTCATGAAAAAGCTAAGTTGTTTGACACATTCACGGTTTTCAGCATACACGTATTTAATATTTTAGCCTTAATTTAGGTAAACGACAATGTAACTCTAAAGGCAGTGAGTTTTTCAAAGTATCTGTTGCAACATATACATAAATTTTCCCAGACAAAGAAGTAAACTAATGTCAAAGTTGGCCATAGGATGTTAGAGCTTTTTGAAGACACGGCGTGGCTACACCGAAGTATCAACTAGGTAAAATTAAAAACCTTTTTTCGACATTAAAAATGTCACTTTCAGATCAACTGAAAATTTATGAATTTGTTTTTATTAATAAACGTTTAGTAAGTAACACAAATTTGGAGCATTCACTGTTTAATCACTTGATTTAAAAAAAAGTGAAAACGCGTTTGTCCTGTCTACCTATACTTACAGCAGAGCTTTTCGGTCAGGAAAACTATGGAACGTCAATAGAACGCCATTGTTCTGCGTCACTGAAATATGAATTTTCAATGACATCTCTTGCCTTGGCGCAAAGTTTTGACTGCTTTCGGACTCATTGACTGTGGCAGTGAGATAGTTATTGCTCCTTTCAGCTCTCTTGATTTTGCCCAAACAATCTAGACACAGCCTGTGTGTCTCAATTAAATGTACCTATATAGCTAGCTAATATTAGCTAAACCAAAGGCTATGTTTACCTCAGACTTCTAACGCACACTACTTCAGTTTTCGCATACAACAGATATAGGGACATGCTTGTCGTCAGTCGATATAACTATCTGAAGTATGGGTTCAGTACTGTTAAATATACAGTTAAATGGAGCAAGTTTTATAATAAGTGTTAGAGAAGAGTTAATGCTAACATGTCTAATGCTGACCTCAAGTCAAGGAACGTAATCATAACACCGCTTTTCTGATAGGACATTGAGTTTATACATTTGCATAATATCCCAGAAAGCATGAAATATAAAAAAAGAATTTTTGGCAACCATGACCTTGAACACTGTCATCATTAATGACTACCTCTCCAATCGATAACAGAAGTATATGATAGAGTTGTCACTATCCACAGTCAACGAGCTTAAACCAGTAAAGGTATACTGTGGAACCCATTGCTGGTGATAGGCTGGTCTTGTCAAAGGAAAGTTAAGTGATTTTAACTAATTTAGTGAAGCATGTTTACTGTCATTATAATTTGAAGAAGTATCTCTACTAGTTGTGCCATAAAAAGCGCGAATTGGTTGTGTTATACATGCATGACTACACATTGCGTCTCGCGCTTGCGCCACATATTAGCAGACCACGCCATACAAAAGGGCAAATCTCACAAAATGTATATCTTTGGATTTGCCCCAAAATGACATGGTAGTTGACAGACATCCTCAGCTTCGTTTTGAGACCCGCGTAATCGAGTTGCCCTGAACTTTGACCTCTCTACGCCTTCTACAGTGACTTTTCATTTCTGGCTTACAGAACGTTGGGAAAGTCCCATAGGTTCCAATGGCATTTTTTAAAACGCTCTTGCCATTTTTAACCTTAAATATTGTAAAATGTTTATCTTCAGATTTTTATAAAATTTTTATGGTGTATACAAGAGGCTCTGAATTGTATTTTAAAATGCCTGAAATCGAGTTGCCCTTATATTCTGGCATGTAGGTGAAGCTAACAAAACTCATTAGCTAATTTACAAAAAATTGCCGTTTACCAATCATTGTACAAAATTTATCAGTTGAAGGCACAACTATTCACAACAAGAATACATGGTTTGTTTTACATTACATTAGTTTATTGCCTAGTTATATTAAAATGAACTAGGTGATAGCAGTCGGTGCTGTTTTGTGATTTCGAACGTAAGCTTTACTCTAGCCCTGAACAGGCTCAACCAACATTCTATTTAGTTCATTCCCTATGGGTTCGCGCTAGCGTTTTACAGCACGCGGAACCAACTGTCTTTTCTGCGTTCGGGGTAAAAATACTGCGTTCTATTGTCCGCCCTAATTGGGTGGCAAGCTGTCAAATTCCTTTGATCGTTTAATGTCTCTTAATTTGTATGGATCAGTATCATTAACTAACCTTACTTTTGCAATATATCGTTCCCTTGCCTCTGTCGAGAACGTATCTTAATACAGGCATTTATTTCTCTTTTGCACGTAATTTAAGCATTGATGATGATTAATGATTGATATGATAGATAAGTAGGTAGCTAAGGATGCTATCCTCCCAAGATGGCGGCGCCTCCTCAGAATTCTCTGCGATTCCCATTCCCTATTGCGTCATAGGGGGACATTTTTTGAATTTTTAAAACTACAGCCGTTTCCAGCCAGGAGGAGGTCCTTTCCTGGTTCTCAGAGTGACGTACAACAATAGGCGGGCAATTCAAATTAGGGGGAATGTGCCATGCAAATTAGTCGATACCTGTGATGTTATAGTGATAGTCATACACCTAGATAGTTACTCATCTACAATTGCCTGTGATCATGGCTGACGAGGTTACCGATTCCACTGTAGAATTAGACGATGACAACATTGTTGATATTTTGTTATACAGTGAAATTCAGCTGTATTTATTTGAACCGGAATTTAGCGATGGATGAGGAACCTGACAGAGAGATCAAGAAATGCAAGAACGGTTACTGGCAGCGGGCAAACCAGCTGGAGCTGAAGCGATAGCAGCTGATCCAAGGCTGGACTCGAACTGATGGTGTATTTGTGGGTATTGCCCGCCGATGGCGACAGACAACATTGGTATGCTGCAATGAGGGGGACCACGCACTGTCAAGTATGACACCCTCCAAGCTCAAGCAAAGAAGATAGACGAATGTGAGTAACTGAGCATGAAAGCTTTGCAGCGCATACAGACAGCGGAGTGCTGGAGACCTATTTTTGAAAACCGAGTGCAAGACCTGCTGGGCCAAGGGGGCATTTGACAGCTGAGTGAGCAGCTAGCTAGCTAATATAATAATATTGCATGTAGATTTATTTATTTTTTTACATGTGTGGGTTAATTTGGGGCTGTTCTAGATATTACTGAAATGAGCCAGCCTCCTAAATTTGTCTCGATTCATGTTAGCGAATATTTTTTGTCACATACATTGGCTTGGTAACATTAGGTAGCTAGCACCAGGAGATTGAGTTGTTAGCTACGTTTTTATTGACCCTGTAAAATTAAAACACTATTTTATTTACAAAGTTTGCTAGTACTAGCATAATATTTTGCGATGGGAACACTGTAGCTGTTTAGACTAGACAACCCTGTTGACTAATAATATTTTTATTTTTCATCAGTGATGGAAATGTGCATCTATAATTGTCTTCTTTATTCTGAAGCATAGTTTGCTAATGAATTCTGTAATATGCGTTTTTTGTGAGAAAAAAATGATTACGCTTTATTGTTTTCAATTTAGTCTGGTTGCATATCGTTGTTTCTTGAATGATGTTACACGGAGATACTTAAATTGAATCCCCTTTCCAACATGTGATAGAGGTGTGGAAATTTCTCTATTAGATGCATCGCGATGCGAACGTGGATGACTCTGCATCGACGCAGCAACACAACATAATCGAGCATTTGAAAATATAATAAAAAAATATAATTTCCATCCATCCATCCATTTTCCGCTGCTTATCTGGGGCTGGGTTGCGGTGGCAGCAGGCTAAGGAGGGTAGTCCAGACGTCCCTATCCCCAGCAACGCTTTCCAGCTCCTCCTGGAGGATCCCGAGGCATTCCCAGGCCAGATGAGATATATAATCTCTCCAGCGTGTTCTGAGTCTACCCAGGGGTCTCTTACCAGTAGGGCGTGCCGGGAAAACCTCCAGCGGGAGGTGCCCAGGAGGCATCCTAATCAGATGCCCGAACCACCTCATCTGGCTCCTTTCGACGCAAAGGAGCAGCGGCTCTACTCCGAGCTCCCTCCGGATGGCCGAGCTCTTTACCCTATCCCTAAGGCTGAGCCCAGCCACCCTACGGAGGAAACACATTTCAGCCGCTTGAACTCTCGACCTCATTCTTTCGGTCACTACCCAAAGCTCATGACCATAGGTGAGGGTTGGAACGTAGACCGACTGGTAAATCTCGAGCTTCGCCTTTCGGGTCAGCTCCTTCACCACGACTGTCCAGTACAACGCCTGCATTACTGCTGATGCTGCACCAATCCGCCTGTCAATTTCACGCTCCATTTTTCCCTGACTCATGAACAAGATCCCGAGATACTTGAACTCCCTCGCTTGGGACAGCAACTCACTCCCAACCCGAAGAGAGCACTCCACCGTTTTCCGGCAGAGAACCATGGCCTCAGACTTGGAGGTGCTGACTCTCATCCCGACCGCTTCACACTCAGCTGCAAACCGCTCCAGTGCATGCTGAAGGTCAAGGTCTGAAGAAGCCAACAGAACAACATCATCTGCAAAGAACAGACAAGCAATTCTGAGGTACCCCCAACAGGACTCCCCGGGGGACACGGTCGTAGGCCTTCTCCAAGTCCACAAAACACATGTAGATTGGATGGGCAAACTCCCATGACCCGACCAGAAGGCGGTACCTGGACCCTACAGAAGTTGCACAGTAAGTCCAAATCCTCCAGGATGGCACATCAATACGTGCCATTGCCAGAAGGTTTGCTGTGTCTCCCAGCACAGTCTCAAGAGCACGGAGGAGATTCCAGAAGACAGGCAGTTGCTCTAAGAGAGGGCCGTAGAAGGTCCTTAACCCATCAGCAGGACCGGTATCTGCTCCTTTGTGCAGTTATTGCCGAATCATCAAAAGGTCTTTGAATCGTGCTTAGTCTGGACCCTCCCCTGGGACCAATTTGCCATGGGACACCCTGCCAGGGGCTACTGCCCCCGACAACACAGCTCCCTGGTTCACAAACCCCTCCACCACGTTAAAGTAGCGATTCTTGGAGGGGAATAATGAATATAATAATAATAATAATACGTGCAATTACAATCCTAACTAAGAATCCTAACAATCACAATAGGTGCCCGGCTCCACAGCCAGCCGCCTAATAAATTAGATTTTATGCATTTTAAATTATCCACACACATTTCAAGTGCAAAGAATCAAACAATTCACTTATTATATTAATCGAAACATTAACTGTAAGTGTAAATACTGTAAATATTCCTTCCAATCCTTCTAAATCAATCAATCATGTAAATTACTGTTTTGTACATGAACTTAAAATTATTGCATGCTAAATAGTCAAATACTGCAGGTACATTGTATATTTTATCAACAAACTGCATTTAGGCTTCTACAGAAAGCATAGCCTGAGCATTCATGTTATCCTGTAGCATGGTGTTTCTCAGGTAGGTCTTGATCCAATTCAAAGTAGAGAAGCACCTCCGCTGCTGCTGTTGTGGGTGTGGTGAAAAAACTTTTGACAAGACTGCCTACCCCACAGAATTTAAAGGGGCCATATTATGCTCATTTTCAGGTTCATACCTTTATTTAGGAGTTCTACTAGAATAGGTTTACCCATGTTAATGTTCAATCAACAATTTATTTTTTCCAAACTGCCTGGGTCTGCAGCACCTGATTCCGTATTTTGTTTCCTCACCCCAGCCCTGTGGCCTTCGCCCAGTTGCGTAGCAATGTTAACTCTGCCGAGCATGGCTAGCATGACCGTATTCTCCATGTGTGCCCTCGAACACTCATGTTTCTCATTCTTCTCTGATAGATGTTTCATGCCCCTCCTGTTGTATCTGTCCTAGATGTTGTAAAAGGTTGGCTTGGGAAGCCAAATACATCAGTTACATGACTGCATTCAGCTAGCCAAGCCTTTTTGTCCTACCAACTAGACAGTATGGGAGAAGCCTGGCATGTACTTTTTGTTTTTTCACTAGCCTGTTCGATCTTCATATCAGGTTGATCAGTGCCAAGCTCTTTAACTCATATTTTCTCCACCAAAGTTCTCTTCTCAAATGGGTTTTGGGGAAGAGATAGAACCTTACTTAGGCTCCTCCTAATTCAATACTGAGTCTTGAGTATCCGCGTTCTTCATTGTCTTTTCTCTGGATTTAATGGCAGATTGCAAACCAATTTCCTCCACCACACAGATTGACTCTAGTTGGGGCGCTAGAAAAAGCACCCTTCTGGCATCAGATTTGAGGACGCTGGCAAAATTAGCAAAATGTATGTTTCTGCGGTCTCTAGGACAGCTGGCTCCATTGCCCAGGAAACAAGTGCCAACCTTACTTTAACGTAATAGTAAACTGTGTATGTATATATATATTTTTAAATGGAATCAGATTGTTGTGGGTGATTTCGGAATATAATAATTATGTCATTGTTATTGAATATGTGCAACATTGTTTATTGCTTTGCATAATTTATTCCCTACAGAAATAAAAAGTATTTTATAGTTTCTGTCTCAGAAATGATGAAAGCAATCTTTTTCAGTCATTTGTTTTCGATTTCATAAAAAAAAATTGTGAGAAAATTGTATCGCAAATTCAGTATCGTGAATTGTATTAAATCGTGAGTAGAGTGTATCATTACATCCCTAGTTAACATAGATTATTAAGTGTTTGCCCTAGAAAATAATTAAGTATACATTTTGTATTGAGGTTTCTCCACAGGGAAATACTTTGATTAGCATTGTTTAGCTATACGTAGCTCAAGCCCAGCCCACAAGAGACCAAATCGAGTAGAGCGATATGATGTGAAACGATGATGCGAAATCCAGTGAAAACTTACCGTGACGGGCATTAAGTGATGAGTTCTCCTGTTCTCGCATTGGTTCATCCCGATCGCATCGCCTTGTCCACCAGGCTGCGAGCTAGCGAGATAATGTGCAGGAGAAGAGCAAAAGGACTATTGGTACCCGATTGGTAACGTTATTTTAGACATGACATTTCCAATGAACCAATGAACAGGAGAGCCTAGCGAACTTCGCTTGGGATTTGCATAGGCGTTAACCAATTAGGTACCAATAGTCTTATCGCTTTTTTCCTGCACATGCACCCGGTGCACAAAGCCAACTCAACACTACAAACTTGATTGAGAGAAATGTGATGTCTAAAATCATCTTATAATAAATATGGTGATTTACAAATTTACAACAAACAAAATGTGCGTGTACCAAGTAATGTGAAGTAGATCTGGGCCTTGAATTACACACAGAGGACCCATAAAGTACTCTATTTTGATCAACAATATCATATTATCTATTCGAGTTTTATGCATGTTTGGAATGACAGATCAATAGATCATGGGCATTTCTTTATGATTTTTATTTTTTTATTTTTTTTTAATAAAAATAAAAAAAAAGGTCCAGGGCTATTCTTAAAACATACGGGGCTACGCCCTGGCCTAACAACGTCCCTGAGTGTCACTGACTATTTCAAATTGAATTTATGAACACACCCATAGCTAAACAATCAGCTTGCTTACGGTTACTTTTAATCATTAACCCATATTCGTATAATTTAGTTAACTCTGTGTGGGCTCTAGTGCCTCTAGCTTGGCAAGGTCGTGTAGGGGAATTCGGTCTTACAACTTTTTAGTATGTGTAAAGGTATTTAATAAATGCTTTATCAATATTTATAGATGATTAATTCATTCAAAAATTTATAATATAATTGATGAAATAATAAAGGGGGCACCATCCAACGTCTTTAGCTTATTGCATGGCTCGATGGGAAACCAGGTCTGATCTTGGTATGAACTTTAATTTATTTGCGTTCTAAAACCAATATTAATTTAATAGTTTATTAATGCGAATACGAAAGTTAAACGTTTCAGTCTAAATTCTGAAGTAGTTAATTCTTTAGTTGTGTGAATGGATGAATCATATGCAGAAAGAAACAGGAGTTAAAACAAACAATGCCATTTATTTCTAATTCTAGGCAAATATGTACTGATATACAATGAATAAATGATAGTGATCTAGGAATGTTAGCAGGTCAGGTATGAAACGTGGGTATGGATCTAAACAAAGCAGTATGAGGAAGCTAATTGCTATAAGCTAAGCACCAAATGCAATGTATTAAGATAGCTGAAGTTACTATGTGACGAGGGGTTTGCTGCCTTGCAGCGGGGAATTCAAAGTCTGTTGATGGTTTAATGAGCAAAGATTGTGTGGTCCTTATAAGTTCTTGATGGAACGCGGCCATGATGGTTTAATGAGCGAAGATTGTGCTTGGAAAGGCGTCCTTAGTAGCAGATATTCAAATGTTCTTGATGGAAAGCGGCCTTGCGAAGCTGACCGCGTGGTTGAAAATGTTGCGCAATCATTTCGATCTCTAGAGACGGGTGGTCAAGTACAAAGATACTTCAATCGCAAAGTTCTGTTATGTTGAGTCTGCTTTTATCAAACGGTCAAAAGGTTTGTGACCACATGGAATTTATAGAGATTTGACTAAATCCATGTATTTCTATTATCAAACTTGTAAATGTTCCACAAAGTTATGCAAAGTCTATGTCTCCTTGTTACGAATGTTTTAGTACCAAACAGTATGCATACTAGCTGGAAGAGAAGTTATCTTCTAAAACAAAAACATAATTATACATTCAATAAACTCATGTGATTACAAACATGCTATTATACTTCAATTCTCATCATTGTCAATGTCCTTGTTCGATTACTTTGTTTAGTTACTCTGTAAAGCAACCAATCTCTTAGTCCTTGGAAAATTCAGATTTGGTTGTTAGGACAGAGATAAATTGGCTCTCTGGTGGTATTATCTCCCTTGAAAGAGGGAAGGGGCTTCCCCCCTCCTTTTCTGGAGTTCCAGGGGGTCCTCTGTCCAGACCCAAAGGGTAATGTTAGTTCTATGACCTTGTTCTCATGCAGAAAACCCAAAGGCAGGCCTTGTTATCTGATCAAGATAACGGTCTCTGTCTCTTTGGTCTTGAGAGCATTTTAAACAAAGTATAGGTCTGACATCTTGGTTCAAGTTTATTTGTCATGTACATTGTAACAGGTACATTGTGCAGTGAAATGCTTGGTGACCAGCTCTACAGATGTGCAATCAAATAACAATATAATACTAGATAAACAGTAAATGGTGAAATGACAAACCTTTTGCGACACTAAAACTGACACATTTACACAAACTGACAATTTTTTTATTTGTTTTTATTGAGAAGTGTTAACTAAACGATAAAATCTTCAGATTTTGGTTATTTAATCACTTGATTTAAATAAAACTTAACAGGTTTGACCTGCCTGCATGTACTATGGAATACTTGTGAAGAAGCATCGATCCATAACTGTTTTCCTGCAGTAAAAAAAGTATACACTTCTTTCAGGTGGTAAAAGGTTTTGTTGTGAAGTTCTTGCAGTTCTTGCATCAGTTCTCCAAATATGGGACTTGTTGCAAAACTCCGTGAGGTTTGTGGCTTTGGCACAGTCTTGCAAAGTGTGTAAAATGACTAAGGGGTTCAGGAGCATAATTCAAAGATAATGCAATTTGTCCAAATTATAATATCACATTGTGTGTTTTTGATATACATTTTTATTCAACACTATATTGTGTAATCAGATCCTACAGCTCTGTGGTTAAATTTATTTGCTACTGACAAACCATACCAACTCCCTTCTGAAAAACCTAAACCTTTTGTTTAACCCCTTTAAACATGTATTACTAGTGTGTTTGTGTGTTAGGAAATTAGCATGGGCATTGTCGCAATGCATTACTTCAGTTCACAGTTAGAGAATGTGTTTTTGCAACAATTCCCACCAACCATCTTTGTAAAGAAGTTTGCATAATCAAAAAGGTTTAGAGCTGCACTATATTATTTTACATGTAACCTTTTAATTTGTGTATAATTTGGACCAAGCTAGATCTTTTTCCAAGGTTTATGCAATCACTAATACTAATCCCCTCATCTGTAAGGGAAACCCCATGGTAACTGTATTTATATTCTATAGGATGAAAGTAAAATATACAGGAAATTATTCATGTCACACTGTAAACAGTTCTTTTTACAGTTTTACACTGTAAAAAAATAAAGTTGGCTCAACTTATAATTATGAGTAACCTGGCTGCCGTAAGATGAGCAAAGAATATAGGTTCTGGCAAACTTCGTTATTTTAGTTTGATGTACTTCAATATAAGTTCATGCAACTCACTATGAAAAGTCAATTTGACAAAATTGACCTACACTAAACTGATTATTTAATGATATTGACATGTATTTGTAAGTTGAATAAATTCATTTTCTCGACACAGCACCTTAACGTAAACACGTCAGGTCAACATACTACTTTATTTCACGATAGATATCAGGAGGGAAACACACGTCTGAACTGTCCCATTTGGGTACTTCAGATTGCATTCCCGAGTTTTAAAGCTTGCCAGGGTAGCACCCTCTGGCATCCGCAGCGTAAACATATCTATGAAGTTGCCTGACGTGTCGACAGTTGAACCCAGGCGATCAAGGTGCATGAGCTATAGCCCGTGCACCATCAAGCCGCGGATTTTTCAACTACAGTTGGTGGAAATTTCAGGGGTTGTCATTAATGATAACGATGTTCAGAGTAAGAGTTGCAAAAAATATGTTTTTCATATGCCGTATATAATTTGCTATGTATGTTTAATAGGGATTGTATCACTTTGAGATTATTCTTGCAAAGTAAAGCACAATCCAAATAAATTGTATTATCATTATTTTTACATTTAATAACTTGCTGGGATATACAGTATAATATATATATGTGTGTATCCGGAAAGTATTCATACCCCTTCACTTTTTCCACATTTTATAATGTTACAGCCTAATTCCAAAAGGGATTAAATAACTAAAAATTCTGAACATTCTACATACAATACCGCATAATGACCAAGTGAAAAAAGCTTTTTAGAATTTTTTGCAAATGTATTCAAAATAAAAAAATAAAATATCACATGTACATAAGTATTCACACCCTTTGCTGTGACACTCAAAATTGAGCTCAGGTGCATCCCGTTTCCACTGATCATCCTTGAGATGTTTCTACAACTTGATTGGAGTCCACCTGTGGTAAATTAAATTGATTGGACATGATTTAGAAAGGCACACACCTGTTTATATAAGGTCCCACAGTTGACAGTGCATGTCAGAGCACAAACCAAGTTATGAAGTCCAAGGAATTGTCTGTAGACCTCCGAGACAGGATTGTATCGAGGCACAGATCTGGGGAAGGGTACAAAAAAATGTCTGCAGCATTGAAGTTCCCAACGAGCACAGTGGTCTCCATCATTCGCAAATGGAAGACGTTTGGAACCACCAGGACTCTTCCTAGAGCTGGCCGCCCGGCCAAACCGATCAATCGGGGGAGAAGGGCCTTGGTCAGGGAGGTGACCAAGAACCCGATGGTCACTCTGACAGAGCTCCAGTGTTCCTCTGTGGAGATGGGAGAACCTTCCAGAAGGACAACCATCTCTGCTGCACTCCACCAATCAGGCCTTTATGGTAGAGTGACCAGACGGAAGCCACTCCTCAGTAAAAGGCACATGACAGCCCGCATGGAGTTTGCCAAAATGCACCTAAAGGACTCTCAGACCATAAGAAACCAAATTCTCTGCTCTGATGAAACCAAGATTGAACTATTTGGCCTGAATGCCAAGCGTCATGTCTGGAGGAAACCAGGCACTGCTCATCACCTGGCCAATACCATCCCTACAGTGAAGCATGGTGGTGGCAGCATCATGCTGTTGGGGTGTTTTTCAGCAGCAGGAACTGGGAGACTAGTCAGGATCAAGGGAAAGATGAATGCAGCAATGTACAGAGAGATCCTTGATGAAAACCTGCTCCAGAGCGTTCTGGACCTCAGACTGGGGCGAAGGTTGACCTTCCAACAGGACAACGACCCTAAGCACACAGCCAAGATAACAAAGGAGTGGCTTTGGGACAGGTCTGTGAATGTCCCTGAGTGGCCCAGCCAGAGCCCGGACTTGAACCCGATTGAACATCTTTGGAGAAATCTGGAAATGGCTGTGCACTGACGCTCCACATCCAACCTGATGGAACTTGAGACGATCTGCAAAGAAGAATTGGGGAAACTGCCCCAAAATAGATGTGGCAAGCTTGTAGCCTCATACTCAAGAAGACTTGATGCTGTAATTGCTGCCAAAGGTGCTTCAACAATATACTGAGTAAAGGGTGTGAATACTTATGTACATGTGATATAAAAAAAAAAAAAATTTATATATATATATTTGCAAAAAATTCTAAAAAACCTTTTTCACTTTGTCATTATGCGGTATTGTGTGTAGAATGTTGAGTTTTTTTTTTTTTTTTATCCATTTTGGAATTAGGCTGTAACATAATAAAATGTGGAAAAAGTGAAGGGGTATGAATACTTTCCGGATGCACTGTATATGTGTGTGTGTATATATGTATATATATATATATATATATATATATAATAAATAAATATATATATATATATATATGTGTGTATATATATGTGTATATACAGTGCTGTGCAAAAGTATTTGCCCCCTTACAGATTTCTTCTGTTTTTGCTTCTTTGTCACACTTACATTTTTCAGATCATCAAACAAATATTTATATCAGACAAAGCCAACCTGAGGGAATACAAAATGCAGTTTTTAAATGATGATTTCATGTATTAAGGGAAAAAAAGCTATCCAAACCAACCTGGCCCTATGTGAAAAAGTAATTGCCCCCTAAACCTAATAACTGGTTGTGTCACCCTTGGCGGCAACAACTGCAATCAAGCGTTTGCGATAACTGGCAATGAGTCTTTCACATCGCTGTGGAGGAATTTTGGCCCACTCTTCTTTGCCGAATTGTTGCAATTCAGCCACATTGGAGGGTTTTCGAGCATGTATAGGCCTGTTTAAGGTCGTGCCACAGCATCTCAATCGGATTTAAGTCCGGACTTTGACTAGGCTACTCCAAAACCTTCATTTTGGGTTTTTTGAGCCATTCAGAGGTGGACCTGCTGGTGTGCTTCGGATTATTGTCCTGCTGCATAACCCAAGTGCGCTTGAGCTTAAGGTCACGAACTGATGACATTCTCCTTCAGGATATTCTGGTAGAGAGCAGAATTCATGGTTCCATAAATTACGGCAAGTCGGCCAGGTTCTTTTCCTGAAATGCTGTGTTAGTTTTACACCAGATGTAACGGGACGCACACCTTTCAAAAAGTTTCACTTTTGTCTCGTCAGTCCACAGAATATTTTCCAAAGTCTTGGGGATCATCAAGATGTTTTTTGGCAAATGTGAGACGGGCCTTTGAGTTTTTTTTGGTCAGCAGTGGTTTTCGCCTTGGAACTCTCCCATGGATACCATGTTTGCCCAGTCTCTTTCTTATTGTTGAATCATGAACACTGACCTTAACTGAGGCCTGCGGTGCTTCAGATGTTGTTCTGGGTTCTTTTGTGACCTACTTGATGAGTCGATGCGCTCTTGGAGTAATTTGGGTGGGCCAGCCACTCCTGGGAAGGTTCACCACTGTTTCATGTTTTCTCCATTTGTGGATAATGGCTCTCACTGTGGTTCGCTGGAGTCCCAAAGCCTTAGAAATGGCATTTCTAAGAATTCAGAATTTGTAACCCTTTCCAGACTGATGGATGTCAATGACTTTGTTTCTCATCTGTTCTTGAATTTCTTCAGATCGGGGCATGATGTGTTGCTTTTTGAGATCTTTTAGCCTACTGCATGTTGTCAGACAGGTTCTATTTAAGTGATTTCTTGATTCTACAGTTTTGAAAGTAATCAGGCCTGGGTGTGGCTAGTGAAATTGAACTCAGCTTTCCAAAAAATTAATCATAGTTAATTCATGATTTAACAAGGGGGGTCAATTACTTTTTCACATGGGGCCAGGTTGGTTTGGATAGCTTTTTTCCCTTAATAAATGAAATCATCATTTAAAAACAGCTTTTTGTATTGACTCAGGTTATCTTTGTCTGATATTAAAATTTGTTTGATGATCTGAAACATTTAAGTGTGACAAAAGAGCAAAAACAGAAGAAATATGTAAGGGGGCAAATACTTTTGCACAGCACTGCATATGTGTATATATAGTGTATATATGTGTGTGTGTGTGTGTGTATATATATATATATATATATATATATATATATGTGTGTATATATATATATATATATATATATATATATATATATATATATATATATATATATATATATATATATGTGTGTATATACGTATATGTGTGTGTATATACACTGCCTCGCCCAAAAAAAAGTCACCACCTGGATTTAACTAAGCATAGGTAAGAGCCTCCCAATAGGTCAGAGCCTCCCATTGGATAATTACTGCATGGGTGATTATGTTTCAGCTGGCAACAAGTTATTTAACCCTAACTGACACAGTGAGAAGCTTCTCATTTCTTAAACAACCATGTCGAAAGACACATCCTGTGGTCGTGGAAAAGATGTTAATCAGTTTCAGAAGGGCCAAATTATTGGCATGCATCAAGCAAACAAAACATCTAAGGAGATTGCTGAAACTACTAAAATTGGGTTAAGAACTGTTCAACGCATTATTAAAAACTGGAAGGATAGTGGGGAACCATCATCTTCCAGGAAGAAATGTGGTCGGAAAAAAATCCTGAATGACCGTGATCAGCGAGCACTTAAACGTTTGGTGAAATCAAATCGTAAAAAAACAACAGTACAACTTAGGGCAATGTTCAATAGTGAAAGTAAGAGCATTTCCACATGCACAATGCGAAGGGAACTCAAAGGATTGGGACTAAACAGCAGAGCAGCTGTAAGAAAACCACTTACCAGTGAGGCTAATCAGAAAAAAAGGCTTACATTTGCTAGGGAGCATAAAGATTGGACTCTGGAGAAATGGAAGAAGGTCATGTGGTCTGATGAGTCCAGATTTACCCTGTTCCAGAGTGATGGGCGCATCAGAGTAAGAAGAGAGGCAGATGAAGTGATGCACCCATCATGCCTAGTGCCTACTGTACAAGTCTGTTGGGGGCAGTGCTATGATCAGGGGTTGCTGCAGTTGGTCAGGTCTAGGTTCAGCAATATTATGTGGCCAAAGAATGAAGTCATCTGACTACCTGAATATACTGAATGACCAGGTTATTCCATCAATGGATTTTTTTCTTCCCTGATGGCACGGGCATATTCCAAGATGACAATGCCAGGATTCATCGGGCTCAAATTGTGAAAGAGTGGTTCAGGGAGCAGGAGGAATCATTTTCACACATGGATTGGCCTCCACAGAGTCCAGACCTTAACCCCATTGAGAATCTTTGGGATGTGCTGGAGAAGACTTTGCGCAGTGGTCCGACTCTCCCATCATCAATACAAGATCTTGGTGAAAAATTAATGCAACTCTGGACAGAAATAAATGTTGTGACATTGCAGAAGCTTATCGAAACAATGCCACAGCGAATGCGTGCCGTAATCAAAGCTAAAGGCGGTCCAACGAAATATTAGTGTGTGACTTTTTTTTTGTCCGGGCAGTGTATATATATATGTGTGTGTATATATATGTGTGTGTATACTGTATATGTGTGTATATATATATATATATATGTATATGTAGCCTGGTGATAATTTGAATAACACCACACCCAAAACTATAATCAGGGCTCTTTATTCACCGACTACCCTTGAGGTGGAAGGATAGCATGAAATTAATTCAGAGTTTCCAATTTAAGTAGTTTTAACAACCTAAGATTTCTTCAAGTATATGCTCAAAGTACTACACAAAATCAACAAAAAGAGCTTAACCTGCTTAACTGCTTAACTGCACTTATAAATAACTGTAGTGATAACCCTCCTATAGACATACAGATAGAATAAACAATACCACATACAGTAAACTTCTTGCACACATTAACATTTGTTTACATTGGTATTTTACGCAATGAAATGCGTAACTTATCTAAATAATAATAAAAAAATTTGCGCTTTACACAATTTGGTCGCCAATTAATACCACAGAATGAACAACGAATGGGCAATGGGACAGCTATCAAACACAACACTCAGTCTAAGTGATATCACGGCAGCCAATTTGCGCCAGATTTGCTCACCCAACATATTACGTCTTGCTCACACACATAGGACACACAGACTGACTTCAGGTGAATTGGCAGTGACTGGTCAGGACACTGGTGGGAGGATGCAGCATGTGTTTTGATGGTGGGAGGATGCAGCATGTGTTTTGATGGTGGGAGGAAACCCATACAAACACAGGGAGAACATGTAAACTCCACACAGAAAGGCCCTCGGCTGAGGTGGGGTTTGAACCCAGGACCTTCTTGCTGTCTGTGCCTCAGGAGGAAGAGGAGGACAGCTGACAGCAATGGCAGAGGGCTGAGCAGGAGAGGCAGAGGGGGCACTGGTGGTGGAGGGCTGGTCTCGGAGTAAAGCAGGAGGAGCTCCGCCAATGGAGCACTGAGCGCCAGCAGTGGAGAGGAAGGTGATGAGGTCCTCAAGACCAACCACGGTGGGATCAGACGCAATGAGGGAGTCTTGAAATCCCTCATCCTCTGTCTCATCTTCCATTGACAGGTCCTCCAGCAGCTCCTCAGCTTCCTCCGAATCCAGGTCCATGTCCCCCATACTGCTTCCTGTCTGCCAGTACAGGTAATCCACGCCAATTAGCTCTCCTGTTGATAAAAAAAGATGCAGCTTATTAGAATTTATATGGATGTTTGTATGTCTACATTCATGAAAGGAGGTTTTTTAATTCAGTCCGATTGTAAAAATCGAATTAATCATCATAGTGAGTTCATAGTAAGTAGTTTGATGAATCTTACCAGTGTACTGTGCAGGCGGGCAGAAGGAGCGAACATATTTACTACCAAAGACCTTGGTGTTGTGGATGTTCACACAATGCACCAAGGCCCCGGGGTAGCTCAGAAGAGCTGACGGCTTCTCTGTCACTGCTGCAGCAGCTCGGTCCTGGTTCCACCTGTGCAGGCCTTCCAACAGGTACAGCTGGAAGTTAAGGCTGTTGGCCCGCGTCCCTGAAAATAAAAGTAGCATTCATGAGTGTTGAGTTGTTTTAATTCTAAGGAGGGTTAATTCATTTCAGAATGAATATGCTTTAACAGAAACATCTATCTGAGATATGTCAATGGACTACGGCATAGAAAGGCATTAGTGAGTAATTGAAATTCACCTAGAATGAACCTGTTCAGGTGGCAGTGGAAGGACTTCAGGGACGACGAGCCGCGAGCACACCTGTATTTGTGGAGTACAATGCCCTCCTTGGTGGTGCTGGTGCCTGTCTCCGTGTAGAGAAGCACACCTGGCATGTCCTGGATGCACTTCACGTGCCTCTTCTGGACACGCCAGATATGCTCCATCCTCACTTTATCCAGAAGGGGCACACCAAGGAGATCTCTCCCTTTGTCCCCCATCAGCTCCTGCAGCAGGTGGTCTATCAGACGGATGGTGACCTCCTCCCCACGGGTCCTCCGTCTGCAGTAAAGTGCCAGGTCATTCTTGCTGATTCGCTTGTCCACCAAGGAATCAGTGATGCCTGTCACACCCTCCTGCTGCATTTGCATCCTCCTGGCCAGGCGCAGCAAGGTGATGTCCTCTGGGTCCCACTCAAAGATGCAGATGGAGAGGCTGGACATGAAGGAGCCATACAGGGAGTGGGCATCGGTCGTGCAGCCAGCTGCCAGCCGCCGCATGAAATGGTAAATATCAAGCCGCACGACCAGGTCTGGCCACCCCCGTACCTCTCCTTCAGTTTGGTCTCCCCTGTCTCTGCACAGCACTGACAGTCCACATAAAGCAGCTGTGGGGGAGCCACACCTGCCTGGCTGTAGCGCTTGATGAGGTCAGCAACCATCCGATTCAGACCAGGTCCCTCCTGGGCCGTCAGGACACTGATCAGGATCTGCCCTAGTTTGTTGCTGACCGAGG
Organism: Galaxias olidus; assembly: GCA_026901105.3. Classification (NCBI taxonomy): domain Eukaryota; kingdom Metazoa; phylum Chordata; class Actinopteri; order Galaxiiformes; family Galaxiidae; genus Galaxias; species Galaxias olidus. The sequence continues at coordinate 20,396 of JAPMUY010000803.1, forward strand.
AAACCCACAGCGCAGTTCCCTGGGCAGCTCCAGCTAGCTTCTTGGTGATCTAAAATGACACACAGAATGAACACACATTTGAGGCAGTCATACAGTCATATGCCACTTGTTCTTGCATAATGGGAGATGTCTGTTTTAACCACTCTCTGACACTGCTTTGGTATTAATACATTATTAATATATCATATACCTTCTTTGTTGAGTCCATTTTTAGAATGGACCCAAATGTGGAGGTGATCCTCGCCTTAACGTGGTCCATCCTGCTCATTATGTCCTTCCCGTACACGGTGAGCAGCCACCTGTTAGTGGGGATGGCCATCGGCTCGGGGGCTTCTGGAACTCCAGAGGGAAGAGGCTGGGGGCGGTCCACAAAATCGGCACAGACTTCTAGGTAGCGGGCGATGCGCTGCAGCCACTGCTCCCCGTGGTTCTCCTTTAGCTGTCTTGCCAGGCGGGTGGGACTGTTGCCGAGTGTCCTCTCCCTCAAGAGGCGTATCACACGTATGTCACACGCATACCTTTGAGGACATTAATAAAAACAATAATAATAACATTAGATTTAATTTGAGGGCGCCTTTCAAGACACTCAAGGTCACCTTACAGTACGCAGATAAGACAAATTATATACAATTTGAAGTAATTTGGCAGCATAATAACAATACAAAAAGAGTGTAGGGTGTAGAGTAGGAGAACAAAATGAAACAGTACAGAAAGCATGGGTAAATACGTTTTGTCATCATGTTCGCCATATGCAGTATTGTGCAAACGTTTCTGTCAGATGTGAAAATTAAGCTTTAAAGCAAGAATGCTTCTCAAAAAATAAATAAAACGTACACACAGTACTGTAAATACGTAATAATATAAGGAAAATATTAACATATACAAGTACTATTTTGTCTTATGTGATGAAAGGATTAGAACTCACTTGCGTGTGAGGATGAGGCAGAACTCGCCGCGGAGAGGGAGACTGAGCTGCTGTAGTATGGTCTCACTTGTGGACAGGTACCGCCGTTCACAGGAGCTGCACCTGACGGTCTCCGTCACCAGCAGGTAGTACCTGTCCACATCCAGAACATGCCTTGCCCGCTTGTGGATGCCAGCTCCTGTAAGGTGCTTCCCACACACCAAGCAGCTCAACCTCACCTTCCACAAATGGTAGGGCATCCACACTAACAGTCGGTGGGTAAAAAAGCGCTCTGGTGTTGGGGCCTGGTTATACACCAGGGCTGGCACGGGGGCTCGTACCAGAGTTGCAGGTCCTGGCGCAGCCTCTGGTTTCGCCACAAAACCGACCCAATCCACCTCTGGTCTTGTAGGGGAATGTTCTTTTTCATCTCAGCCGGCATCCAAACTGATTCTGGTGGCTGACTCAAAAAGGAAAGAGGAGGAGGAGCGGCAGGATCAGTGGCAATGGCAGGAGGGGCCAGCGGGACAGCAGAGAGGAGAAAGGGGAGATAGTCCTTATATAGGAGGAGGGGCTGCACTTGGGAATAACACACACACACTCACAGAGGCCATGAGCAAGGCTGGAAGAGTGTGGGAGGGGGGGTCTCACAGATAGCAAGGCTGGAAGATGGATATGGGAGGTGGGGGTAACACACACAGTAGAAATCAATTCCAAAACTGTTCTTTCAAGTAATTCCCACCCAGAGCATCATGTCTCCAACAAATGTTATACCTCAACAGCCTTTCTAGGCACAAGGGATGGCTTTGCCGCAGAACCAGAAGCCCCTCCAAATCTCGATTTCTCAAACTAAAAAGAACAACACCTTCAATTAGAACAGACAGATAATAAAATAGAAATACATATAGTGTAATGTATGCAAAAACCGAAAACAAATAGTGAAATAGTTGATAAATGGTTAACATGCCGGAATGTCAAAATATTCACCATTGATAAAGATAATGCAGGACGGAAAGGGGCGGCTTTGGTAGCAGCAGGAGGCGCAGCCAGACTCGATGAATGAAATCCGCCACATCGCTGGGGCCCACCAAACAGAGATGTCTGCCCTCGTAATTGTAGTGGACATCTCTCGATCTGTAACAAAATGAAACCAAATGAAAATACACAATTTCCTTGTATATGCAAATCTATATCTATTGCTGTGAAGATTGTGTTTCAATGACAAATGTTACCTTCTGGAAGAGGTCGTACCACCTCTTTTGTCTGGGGGCTGGCCGGTTCCCTGCCTCTGCCGGCCAAACCCCAGTGGTGGCAAATATTCTGAGCCGGGACATCCACTCTTCGTCCCCCATGGCTCTGTGCTTCTTTGACATCTGATATAAATATGGTACAGTCTGTGATATGTCTACGGTACGCAATGTAATAATGTAATAGTCATCGTGACACCATACTTGCATACATCATTTTGTGCATACATCATCAATGGATAAATTTGTCTCTAATTAATATGATCAGATATTCATTTAATTGTATTTGTTTACTTAGCCATATACAGGGGTAACAATCTAATAGTTATTAACTGAATGGATATCTATCCATCCATCTATCTAGGCAATCTATTCAACAAAACCCATTGGAAATTATGAACGCACGACACTACACACATTTGTGGTTACACAGATTTTTGGTGGGCCTTACAAGAACAACACAACATTGATTATGTTTTAGTAAAGACTAAAGGTATTTTACTACGATTATACTAAACGTATTTCAGCGTCTTAACTAACAATGTCAACTGACGGGGACGCTAGTTCTTACCCACCAGCGTTTATTTGTAGCCAGTTTGCTAGATCTAAAACCTAAATACAGGGCAATGACCTTTTGGCATAGCAAATAACACATTCATTTACTACTTTCTAAAATGATTATATTACGTTACGTTATACAGTCTGTGATAATATGTCAATGAATGGAGGGTGGTAGTGAACCTGACACCGGCAAACTCACACCCGTCGATCATTACGTACATACATCTCGTCGATATGAGCAGATAGGCCCAATTTGTTTTTTTATTTTATTTGTTTTAGTAAAGGTATTATATTACGATTATAATAAACGTATTTCAACGGCTTCACTTACGATTTTCTCTGATGCCGGTGACGGCTTGATTTTACCTTGCCGGTTGGTTTGTAGCTAGCTAGCTTCCTACTTTTCTAGCTTCCTAGCTAGCTTGGAAAAATAACAGGTTCATTCAATACTTTCTGAAAATATTGTTATAATAAAAGTCGTGTCACCTTACCGTTGAAGTTGTCTGCTGAGAGCTCTCTGTCACCGAGCGCTGCCGTTGGTGTCGCTATTGGACGAGGCTAATGGCGGCTAAAGGTGGCTTAAAGAAGACCGGCTAGCTGATTAGACGAGAAGAGCTGCTGCGTGTAACCAAGGAGACTAAAGGAGATGCCGTGCGGGGATTGGACGAAAGCTTAAAGAAGATCGGCTAGCTGATTAGACGAGAGCTGCGCGTAGCCAAGGAGACTAAAGGAGATGCCGTGCGGGGATTGGACGAAAGCTAATGGAGAGCAGGACGCCTAACGTTCTCCGGGTAGTATCAGATTTGAGGACGCTGATTGGCTTAATTTATGTAAAGGAAAAGAGGAGTTCTGCTGAACTAATTGAAAACGACAAGCTGAATTTAAATTTAGCCTACCTTTTGACAGTTTTTATTTTAGTTGTAAAGCTAGTGGTTGTGAAATCAATGTAGAAACGTCATATACAGTATAAGCCCTGTTTTTTAACTGACAAAAGAGCAGTTGCAATAGCTATAAAGAGCAAAAAAAGAGTAATAGCTTTTGTAGCAGGTCCTTCATTCAGCCCTTTTTAATTTTGTCTGATTTGGTCCTATGTTTAAGCTTGTTTAGTTTTGACTATTTAGTTTATTATTTAGTGTTTTATCTATTAAGGTCAAATATGTTTAGTTTAGTGTTTTGAAAAGCGCTTTTTAAAATGACATTATTATTATTATTGGATTAGTTGATCTACATTTTGCAGTAGCTTGCTGGTAGTTCAACTACATTCATATTCGCATAGTGATTAAAGTGAATCAATTACTTTATTGCCATTTTTTGTGTGGTTAACTAAGGAATCTACCAACTATGTACTGTTTTAGATGTAGTCAGATAATGCACAATCCAGATTCGTTCCTAATAAAAAAATGTTTTATAAAACATTCCTTGCCATTTTGTCCTTGTGAACAGCCCAGGCGGGATGGTTTTGTTTAGGACAGCTTGAGGTCTTGAGGAACCTGGATTGTCAGCTAACTTGTGAATAATAATTGGCTATAGTTATTTTATGTTTTGAATCTCAACGTGTCTCAATAATCTATAATAGATTCAAATCTAATAATAAACTCAATTAAGTAGTATTTTTCACTGGCACGTAACTTTCTTGATTATATTTTGTTATATTTGTTATATATATATATATTTGTTATATATTTTGGCATGCACTTTGCCAAATTTTATAATTTTTTTTACAAAGTAGTTTGAACTACTTTTTCTAAGTAGCTTGTTTTTTTAAGTAAATTATTTTCACATTAAGATTATTTTTACGTGTTCCTACATCTCAATCATATTACAAACTAGAAATGGATTTCCACGAGAAAATGCAGATGTGATTAAGTTTCCACCATCAGCGACCAGGCAGTGCGGGTGGCCAGCCCCCTAAAATAACCGCTGCAGTACTACTACGCCCCATGTGTTGGTGGACAGCGCTGAACTGAACACAAGTGTAAACGCCCACTTGGGGCCAGTTGCAACATCTGACTTCTTCCATTCACATAAATATTGTGAACTATGTCATACATAGTCATCTTTAAATGGTATGGGTAATTAGAAGACAGATATAAGTTTAATATATACAAGTTTGGCTGGTCTATGTCAATTAGTCTGAGTCACAGAGAAATGCAAAAGGTGTTGCAACCGTCCCCAGTCTCCCCTACATCCTCGTGTTAGCTCAACCATCGTTTTAAGGTATCTGGCGATCGTATCACAAGTGGACAGCGCTGCAAAAAATCAGCAGTAGTCTATTGTCAAGTGTTAATGCTTGTTCAATATTGATTATTTTACCATTGAAATAACCTTAATGAAACTGTGCTGCCGCCTGTTTAAATAGCCTACGTATATCAGCCAGTCGGTTCTGTTCATTCTGACACTGCTTTGTATTGTTGGATTTTGCCGTTTCACTCACGCTACGGTAACAAATAAAGGAGTTAGTTTTGCAGCAAGCAATTATAGATAGATAGGATAGATTCAGAACTGTTGTGCGGCCAAAAGTCGACCTAATAATAAGTCTCTGTAAATCTCCGCCCACCGTTTGTTCGTTCAGTTTTGTATTTTGTAGAGCTGATTGACAAACTGAGCAGACTCAGCTGCGCCTCTTTAGTAATACTAAGTTAAATCACATTGAAAAAGGAAAACTAACAACTCAAGATCCTTATGTAAAGTTCAACAGACATTTAGAATATAGGAACGGTACAATGACCTGAAATGATGAATTGTCCCGCTGAACTGTAGGCCTAAAGGAAAATCAACTGAAACTTAGGTATGCGGACCCATACTGTTACAAGCGTTTTGTTTAATTACATTGTAAGTAACGTTGGTCAAGTTTAGCTGATGTCCACACAATTTACCTATCTCATGTTCCAAAACCTATCCAAAATGTAAATTATTTAATTACGGCGTGGTTATGACAGTTTTGCTTTGCTAATTATTATCTTTTTTTATTTATTTTTTTTTTTTTTTTTAATGCTCGTACACCTGGAGTATGTTCTATATAACGTCTGCAAAGCTTACAAAATGTCATGGTGGACATTTTGATACCAAACATGACTAGGCCAGCTAGCACGGTCCATTTAGACAAGCAATACAAAAATATATAATTATTAGAAGTACAAACGATTGATATTATAATTTCTTCTCACTGTCAGTGTCCAATAATTTCATTGAATGTTCCTTAGACAACAATTCCTTAATCCCAATTTATTGATCCTTAAAGTTGCCGCTGGAATTGCTGGACTAGAGTTAAGGTTTTATGGCCCTTTGTGTTGAGAGACCATGCTGACCCCACAGGAATGTTCCTAGGGGCCATTGTGGGCCTGAGGGGGAAGATTTGTGGATTGGTTTCCCTACATAAACATCAGGTAATTTGCATTTTCCCTAAATAATTTTCCTGGAAATCAGATTTCAGACTGCTTGCTTTAGTCATCTTAACAATGCAATAACATGATATCGCGGCAATTGGTCTGGCAAATTGGATCAGATATGCACATCAAGCTTAAACTAATGGCCAACTGTCACACAGATAAAATATAGAGAACGTAAGGAGCCTACATTACTGAAACACCACATTCAGTTTTGCAGTTAATCCCTTAGCGCACACAGGGATGTTCTCCTATTATTTTGAATGTTTGTATTTGTTTGAATGATTTTTCTGTATTAAAAGTAACTTTAATGTGTACATGTAATGTATGTAACGAATGGGTTAACCCTAGTTTTTTTACTCTCTATGCTCACCTTTATAGACCACGTCTAAATACTTATCGGAGTGTTTGATACCGTAGTGTGTATGCTCTATAGGTAAACATACGTTTTAGAACACTTCCAGGGCTACGTGCTAACAGTTAAACCAAGGGTAAAGGGCTTTCTGTGGGCTATGTTTTTTGCTTCTGGTTTTTTGTTTAAATTAGCATTGTTAGCTGCTGGTTGTTTCGTAAAAAGGAACCTAGACATGGTTGCTTTGAGGTTAATACAGAAAAATCATTAAAACAAATAGAAATACAAATGCATAGCAGGATAGGGAAACACTGTGTTAGGAAACGCTACGTTAGCTGGCTAATCCATAATACTGACTCTTCTTATAGATCTTAATTCATGAAAACAAACAAAACAAGTGAACTGGCCTAAATTTACCTTAAACAAACTAAATTAGCTATATTGTGTAATATGTACAGGTATATTGATAGGTTTCTAATTTAGTTTAGCCGTGTAGCCTTCACAAGTCATTAGTTTCATGTTACATGCCCCTTAGTCCTGTTTACACAACAAACACATTTGATTTGATTTGAGAAATACCCACTTACTGCTATACAGTATATTGAGTAGGCCACTTACTGCTATACAGCGTACTCCTAGTAAATCCAATGCCGTTGAGAGTAAGCCACTTACAATTCCTGCTGTGATTAATAAGTACGCCTGTGGAAAGTGAAGTGAAGTTCCGTTGCCAGTATAATGTGCGCAGCTGATTAACTGTTTTCCCCACGGCAAGGGGGGGGGGGGGTTTCTATTCCATTCATTTCAATAGGGCCAAAATCCGTTTACAAATAATAATAAAAAATATAAAACGTGAACCTATCACTTCGCAAAATGCAGGCGCACTGCACACCATAACCTGTTGGCACGGGAATGGAATCGATAATTAATATATACAAGTTTGGCTGGTTGTGTCTGGCTATGTCAATTAGTCTCTGAGTAACTGAAAGAAATACAAAAAGTGTTGCAACCGTCCCCAGTCTCCCCTACATAGCACGCAGCGTAAGGTGGCTTACACTAAGTGTTGACGTAAACAATCACTATAATAATTCATTTTAGCAAGCACATTAGTTAAACTCCAACAATGATAAAAGGATGTTGATAGTCTGTCAGACTAAATCAACAGTAGCCCACTGTCTTCAGTGTAAATGCTTGTTGAATAGGCTCCTTGTTTTACCATTTTAATACATTTCTTAATGGAACTGTGGTGGTTTCCTGTTTGCCCACATACGTGTTATCAGCCATGCAGTGTCTTCATTTTGACATAGTTTTGTAATGTTGGATTTGGCTGTTGGTTCAATCACACTATGGTTTACAGTAAACACATAAAGAAGCCTACTGTCTTCAGTGTAAATGCTTGTTCAAAGTTTATTTTGCAGCAAGCTAGTATCATAACATATGCTAATAAGGTAATACCTTAAGAAATAAGATAATACCAAAAATATGTTTCAAAGTATACAAAAAAAAATTACTTTAATGAAATTTATTTAGTCAACAGGTAGGTTCCACACAATTGTATTATGTGAGTTCAATGCAAAAATATTAAGTTCATCATAATCCCACGCAATTAAATTACGTTATTCTAAATTAAATGATATATATTGATCTTATATGATTCACTGTTGCTGACCCAACACACATATTACATCAATTCATGTTCTTAAACTATTTTGAATAATTAGTTTTACACAGTATCGATCAACACTTACAATGTACGTGGTCCTTTCACAAGAGCGCAAAACCAAGTACAAGGTACCAAGTACCAATTCCACCTGTGTTTCTTACAGGCCCAAGAATCAATTCTGAGCAACTCAGAAGAGGTAGTCTCAACTCTATGTATCAGCAAAGCATGACGCACAGTCCAGGTTGCTTATAAAAACATTAGTAAACCTTTCCAAAAGTTTCTATTTATAAATTCAAACCTCACACATTAATAATACTTGTAATTATTTTTTTAATAGGCCACAGTTGCATTAAACAGGTAGACAATAACTATTATCCCACAAAGACTTGCTGCCATCGGCCTGCATTTCAATATACACAGGATAGGATGTTATAATATCCATTATGCCATACTCCAAGATGAGCACTTTGAGTATGGCATAACATAATATCCCACAATGACTTGCTGCAATCGGCCTGCATGAGCAATAGCCGCAAGGTGGGATATTTGTTATTATCTACCTGTTTAATGCAACTGTGGCCTACTTGAAAAATAATTGCAAGTATTATTAATGTCTGAGGTCTAGGTTTATAGATAGAATCCTTTTGAAAGGTTCACTAATGTTATTTTAGCACCATGGACCGTGTTTCAAGCAAGTGTAATTATTCCAACGTTGGATCTATGTAAATAAATTTGAAATCAGAGCGTTTTATCCATTCATCCATCAGCTAAACCGCTTATCCATTGTGCAGGGTCGCGGGGGGGTGGGTGGCTGGAGCCCATCCCAGCCGACACAGGGCGAGAGGCGGGGTACACCCTGTGTAAATGTCTGCACGGCTTACCTATCATGTTCCAAAGCCAATCCAAAACGCAAATTCTTTAATTACATAGTGATTATGACAGTTCTGCCTTGCTAATTATTATCTTAAATAATAGTTAAAATTTGACTATGAAACATTGTCTAATAAGGGGCTGTAAATATAATCATTTGCAAAATGGTAACTAACGTTCTATAATGGGAGGCTGCAGACCTGGAGCCCAGACAGCCACAGGCCTCAGGCAGCTACAGGCTCCATGAAGTTTAGCACACTGACAGATAACCATATGCGGTTCAAACCTAAACGTATACATTAATTACCGTCTGTACAATTAGACGAATTGATTTTATTTTTGATTTTACAAAAAAACGTTATTTAGCTTTACTTTACGATTGTTTAGTGAATTAAAATATAAACATATTAAGATATGAGATGAAGTATCGACCAAGGTACAATTTAACCGTTTGTTTTTTCGGTACATCTGACAAAAACAGAAACCAGAAACAAGTCGTTTTTCCGTTTTTTAAATGTCTGGCAAAAAACAAAAAACAAACATTAATTTCTTGTTTTCCGTTATTACTGGCAAATCAAATTTACCACTCAATGTTCCGTTTTCATTGGTGGGTGAGCCTTCGGCGACACCTTACTTCTGATTGGCTAGTTGCTCTATCAATTGCGCTGTACTCTTCAAAATAAAGGGTCTACGGCTTTGCCTTTAGACAGTGCAATGTCAACACACACACACACACTGTACATACTACATACATACTGTACATACATACACAGACCATACTTGTATTGGAGGCTGTGAGGCCCTTTAGCCTGTCATAATTGATGATTATAATTTCATAATTTATTATTACGCTCTGACCGTGAGGTGCTGACCACAATTTTGTTTTACAACCTACAATGACTACAAAAAGGTTCCTCATATCAAACAAAAGTGCTATCTTTCATTTTAAAATGTTCTGTTGTTGCAACACTGTTTTATTGCATTATATTTTCATGCGCGGCTGAGGGACCATAACATATCATTTCTATTTTGAAAATCATAGCACTTAAGTTTTCTTCAGGATGTACTGTGGACAGTAAAGTCTTCTCTTAATAATTTGACAGATCAATGGCATAGAACCAACAGCATAAGTACGCCAAAAGTAATTTCAAAGAATTAGCAGCAGGCATTGTGTGAACCTCCTCATCAATATGATTTGTACACTTAATGTCTAAAAAATATTAGAAATATGTTGACAGCTAGACAAAGCCCACAACAGGCTATTGGCCTCACTGCTGTGGGGCGATTCTTCAAGCGCCCCAAAAGAGATGAGAGAGGGGATTATGGTATATTATGCTGAAAATGTGTACCTGTGTGTAATCAATGTTATAGGTCGTTCAGGAATTATACCAGTTTCATATTGCGTTTAGTTACTAAGTAAAGTTATCAGAAGAGAAAGAGAATGTGGGATACTAAGGACGAATAGTGCTGTGTTTGAGATGTGGTATATTGAAGGCCCCAATGGGTGAAGCATAGATAAGCAAATGCTTGTAACAATGGTAACTCATTCTGTTTGATTGTCCTCCAGGACACTTAAAGGTTACTTTACAGAGGCAAAACAGGGAAAAAATTCAGGCAATTGACAAACTCATAAATATATGGAAAGTCAGGGTCATGGTTAAAGACAGTTGATCTGGTGTCAATGGATCTCATGCCTGAGATTACCATAGGAAAAGAAGAGGGCCCGAAGTGAGAAAGGTGTTATGCTAAGATCTATAGATACCAAGAACCACTGGAAGAAGTTGAAAGGATGATGGAAATTGGGTGTTGTCTATTTGCTTTTTGGGAAGTTGCCAGAACTTTGGGGTAGACTTAGATAAATGTATTTAAATGATTGACAATGCTGTACAATTCAGTTGTGATCCTATAGGCCAACTCGGCTTTATTTGATGCTGAATAAAGCCTGCCCTTCTGAACTTTTCACATTCGACTCCTAGTGTTTGTATCTGAAGTAAATTGTTGCTATCTCTTCCATTGGAAAAGACACGGCAGGATGAACTATCATTTAGCACAATTATTCCACATTAAATTTCAAACGTAGTTAGTCTACTTGAGCAGACATGAAACCTATGGCCTTCTTTTTACAAGCCCATATCAGGATGAATCTCTAACCAGTCTAAACTCTCAGATTCAAAATGAACATGATTCGTTTACATAGATCCAAGGTGGAAAATATGAATTGGATTTATGCCTTTTGAAAAAACAACATTCAATTTGTTTGATCCAACGTGAATGGAATGCATTTGGAATAATTACACAAAATGCATGCTTTGTCAGGTTAACTTAAAAAGAGTTTGTTCAGTCAAGACAGTGTTAAGTAGGCTGACCCTAATGCGAAACTATGAGGTATTGTAGCAAGGCATTGTGGGATATTAGTTATAATCTACTTATTTAATGCAACTGTGGCCTATTAGAAAAGTAATTGCAAGTGCCATTAATGTGTGAGGTCTGGCTTTATAGATTAAATCCTTTGGAAAGGTTTTGTAATGTTGTTTTAGCACCATGGTCCATGCACCATGTTTGACTTTTACTGTATAGTGTTGAGACTTCCACAAGTGTAACATTTAAATTCAGCTGATCAACAGCAGGTAATGTTAGTAGCTGTAAATTGTTGCATTGAATTTGTCTACATTACGATCTCGTGCAAGCACAAGTGCATGTTGATTAACTTCCAGTATAATAAGTCAACCTGCAGTAATATTTACAGTGGTCCTAAGGCAGACGCACTGCAAGTTAAGAAAACAAACTAAATAAGAAAACATCTACAGTTGAGGCCAAAGGTTTACATACACCTAGAATAAAGATATTCAAACTCAGTTTTTCACAGCTCCACACATTTCATGTTAACATACATTTCTTATGGCAAGTCAATTAGGGCATCTACTTTGTTCACATCAGAGGTCATTTTAGAGACAGATTCATTTCACTATATCAGAATTCAAAGGTTTACATACAGGGTCAAAAGTTTACGTACACTTTGTTAGTATTTGGTGGCATTGCCTTTTAATTGCTTAACTTGAATCAAATGCTTGGGGTAGCCTTCAACAAGCTTCTCACAACACTTTGCCAGAATTTTTGCCTATTCCTCCCGACAGAACTGGTGTAACTGGTGGGCCTCCTTGCTCGGACACGCTTTTTCAGTTTAGTCTACAAATATTCTATGGGATTCAGGTAAGGGTTTTGTGCTGGCCACTCCAATACTTTCACTTTGTTGTCTTCAAGCCATTTTGTTACAACTTTGGAGGTATGCTTTAGGATCATTGTCCTGCTGGAAGACCCAGTTGTAACCAAGTTTGAACTTTTTAGCTGATGTCTTGAGGTGTTGCTTCAGTATTTCTAGATAATCCTCCTTCCTCATGATGCCATCTATTTTCTGAAGTGCATCAGTCGCTTTTCCAGCAAAACACCCCCCACCACATAATGCTGCCACCCCCATGCCTCACAGTGTGGATGGTGTTCTTCGGATTACAATTTTTTACTATCGCTAACAAGCATCGACCTAAACTTAACAATCTTTTTCAAAACTCTTAACACAGCAACACACCTACATCACACAATTAGGCAAATATTTCATTTTTTGCTCAAAACCACATTTTGTTAATTTAATACAAACTCTACATTTCAAAATGCAAAATAACTTTGTCTACATACACCTCTGTCAAAACACAGTAAACCAGACTCAATATCAAATAATTTTGACAAAACATTAGCACGTTTTCTATCCAAAAGAAACACAGTCAATCATAACACGACTTTCAAAACACTAACATTTGATGGCTTTTCAAAAACGTCATTACTTTTCATGTTTTAGTTCTATCTGCATACAGTACACAGTGTGAATTTCAAAGTTGTTAATAATTCAATTTATTTTTACTGTAAACCACTTTATGTTTTGAGTGTTGAATGTGTGCATTTTGGGCACATACTATCTCACAGTGAATGAGTCATCTTTACTTTATAAAATTGAAAAAATGTGACAGATTTGTTACTGTGTAAAAACATTATTAGCAACATGAAATTGCTGCCAGTGTGCAACAAAAAGGTTCATTAGAGGAAGAAAAAATACGCATACATGTACAATCCACACATGTATTTGCATTGAGACTGGTGGCCTACAGTTACTTTGAGACAAAGCAACAGCAATGATAGAAGAAGTGTGAAATGCATTACTTATCTGCAACGTAGTTTGTTGGAAACTCTGGATAATGGAAGCCAAAATGACCATTGACTGTCTGATATTTGTTGACTGTGTGATATTACAGTAGGCAGGACTCTTTCACTAGCCTCTCTCAGTGATATACCATGGTTTACTGTATTACATGGTCTATGTTGGTGGCTTTAGCAGTATTACAACAAGGACAACAACTATTACGTACTATCTATTGCCACCACCACATATTCTTACACATATTCTCCCCCTACTTCTCCTTCGCCATTGTCCTGTTCCAACTTCTCCTCTGCCTGGTCCAGCAACTCCTTTTCCTGGTCCTCTCCCTCATCCCACTATTGCTCTCCCTTGTCCAGACATTATTCTTCCATCACCTCTCCTTTGTGTTGTTCTGTATTCACATTGAACAAAATCTATCCAAAATGTCCCTTTTTTACTGTATTTGTCAATCTCATGAAAATAACTTTAGTAGCCTGGCTTGGTGATGGGTCGTTCACAAATAAACGGCTCTTTTTGAACGGCTCTTTTCAGTGAACGTAGGGAACCGCATCACCTCGGCCGTTCTTTCGACTCCCTGATTAAAAAAAATGTTTTGTAGCACCTCTCAAAGTAAGATTCTCTGCCTTGTTCCCCAGACCGTCAAGTGACAACCCCTGAACAGCCTCAGTGACTGACATGCCAACAACCAATCAAATGTATTGTGTAAGCCCTATCGACGTGACAGTTTTACATGCCAATAAAGTAACAACACTTTCAACTAATTTGTCTTTCATGGGAAATTACATAATTGGTTAGCTGTCTAAAAAAAGTAATTCAAACCATATCACCCTGAAAAAGACATGCATTTGTTTTTCATTTGTAAACAAAATAAAAAAACATACAGCCAAAATTAATTGTAATTGCACCTATTATACAATTTTGCGCGGGAGTGATTATCTAGTCACTACCTAGTCTAGTTGTTTTATCAGGTTGGCTATGTAATACGATAGTTAAGGGTCAGAAAATGTAAACCAACACCATCTGCTTCAATGTGCCTTACCAGTGCTAGCATAGCAGGCACATATAACTGAACAAAGAGACAAATGAGAGCCAAATGAACCAGCTCTTTTTGGTGAACGGAACCAAATGAACCGGCTCACCCAAAAGAGCCGAATTTCCCATCACTAGCCTGGCTATGTATTTTATTGACATTTGGACTCAGGTGTGGTTGGTTTACTTTACAGAACTTACAGTAAATTAGCTATTTTCCAATGTTTCAATGATATGTTCATTCCAAAATGCTTATCAGATGTTTCAATATAGCTTTTGAGCTGCTGTTGTTGCAGAAGTACATGATTTATACTGTATTTAAGGTTTTGAACATTATACTTTCATTTCTGGCATGCTGTGTAAAATAATTTGTAAATAAATCAAGAAGGATCCATCATTTGTACGTAAAGAATATTTAAGCATTTTAGAAACGTGTTAATTGATTGCATATTGTGTGAAAACAACACGGATTGTGCTAATGGTACAGTCCAAAAAGGGGGATGTTGTGCTTATTGTATTTAGAGTTGAAAATGTGACTACAGTCTTGGAGTAGGGGCATCATCCTTGCGCTACAACCTTTCAGGCCATGGCGATGAGTGGAGTAATGAAAAATTGAGTTTAAATATCTTTAGCCTAGGTATATGTAAACGTTTGGCTTCAACTGTACTTTGGTACCTGATGCCTCCAACTCCAGTACATCTTGAAGAAAACTTACTGTGCTGTGATTTTCAAAATAGACGATGCAAGAGCATAATAATAATAATAATGATAATAATAATAATAATAATAAATTATTATGAAATTATAATCATAAATTATGACAGGCTAAAGGGCCTCACAGCCTCCAATATAAGTATGGTCTGTGTATATGTATGTGTGTGTTGACATTGCACTGTCTAAAAGCAAAGCAGTAGAACCTTTATTTTGAAGAGTACAGCGCAATTGATAGAGCAACTAGCCAATCAGAAGTAAGGTGTCGCTGAAGGCTCACCCACCAATGAAAACAAAATATTTTGTGGAAAATTTGATTTGGCAGTAGTAAAGGAAAACAAGAAATTGAGCTGAATGTTTGTTTCTTGCCAGACATTTAAAAAACGGAAAAACAACTCGTTTCTGGTTTCTGCTTTTGTCAGATGTACCGAAAAAACTAACGGTTGAAATTTACCTTGGTCAGTATGCTGCAGCGGTCGATACGTATACATTAGGAACCCTCTGTAGACTTTGACTAATTGATCTTACGTTAATAACAGTCTATAGACAACCTTTTTTTTTAAACGATATTTAGCTTCACATTGAAATGGTTTTTTGAATTTATATATAAATGTTCAATTCAAATATGAGATATGAAGTATGCTTATTAAGATATGAGATATGCTGCACTGATTGTACAATGTAATGAAAAGCACTATGCTATTGATTAAAAAGGCTGCCTTAGTGTTTTAGCATAAAGTTATATCCACTTATGTTTTTTTGATACACAGGAGCCAAGTGCAATTGAGTGATCCATGTAGTTTCATCCATCCATCCATCCATTAACTTTCACCACTTATCCTGTACAGGGTCACGGGGGGGGCTGGAGCCTATCCCAGCAGACACAGGGCGAGAGGCGGGGTACACCCTGGACAGGTCGCCAGTCTATCACAGGGCTGACACATAGGGACAGACAACAACTCACATTCACACCTACGGGCAATTTAGAGTCACCAATTACCCTGCATGTTTTTGGACTGTGGGAGGAAACCGGAGTACCCGGAGGAAACCCACGCAAACTCCACACAGAAAGGCCCTTGGGTCGGGTGGGGATTGAACCCAGGACCTTCTTGCTGTGAGGCAACAGTGCTAACCACCGAGCCACCATGCTGCCTCCGTGTAGTTTCAGTTGTTCAGAATTTATGTATAAATGTTCAATTCAAATATATAACCCCACAAGACATACAGTGTAATGATATGCACCATTGATTAAATATCTGCATTACAACTCACTATTGTTTGTCATACATCTACAGAACAGAATTCTACATAGCATATTACGAATACAAACAATTCATCCCTTTCTAAAATAAAAAGGAAAAAAGAAAGAAAGACAACTTTTTCGTGACCCATAAAGTATTTATTCAAACTTTAACTTATGGGAACTGACTCGTGGCCCTCGCCTCTCTTAGGTGATGTTGAATTTCTTTATTAAATTCCTCTTGCTCACTGTGCAGCTCCTTCTTCGTCTTCTTTTTGGTTCTTTATTGGCGGTTGGCAAACCAGTTTAAGGTGCATTACTTACTTACTGGACGATAAGTATACTACTAGCCTAGTAACAGGGTACTCAAACTGCCTGGGGCCTGTAGCTGCCTGAGAGGACTGTAGATGTCTGGGCTCCAGGTCTGCAGCCTCCCCTTTCTCCTAACGTTCGCAATGTTAGACGAGTAGTCCTGGCATCATCAGACCTGTAGTTCCGTCTGTGTCTTAACAACAAGCATGCTAGCTAGCATGCTATGTTTAACTATGGAAATAACGTTAACTCCATATCCAAATTGTGATTCAATGACTCAAAACATTTTTATATGCATATAAAATATGCATTGTGGGGAAACACTTTATACTTGTTATTGGCCAGTGGCTTAATTTTGACATTCAAGAAGTTTGTTTAGCAGCATTCCAGCAAGCTATCTGAGATAAGCTAAATGGTGCCAGTGTCTTACTACTCATAGCAACTCGCACTTTAGGCTAGCTAACTTTGGTTCAATTTGCTCTCAAATCCATCCATCCATCCATCCATCCATTTTCTGCCGCTTATCCGGGGCCGGGTCATGGTGGCAGCAGGCTCAGCAGGGTATTCCAGCCGTCCCTATCCTCAGCAACGCTTTCCAGATCCTCCTGGAGGATCCCGAGGCGTTCCCAGGCCAGACGAGATATATAATCTCGCCAGCGTGTTCCGGGTCTACCCCGGGGTCTCCTACCAGTAGGGCGTGCCCGGAAAACCTCCAACGGGAGGCGCCCAGGAGGCATCCTAATCAGATGCCCGTACCACCTCATCTGGCTCTTTTCGAAGCGAAGGAGCAGCGGCTCTACTCCGAGCTCCCTCCGGATGACGGAGCTCTTTACCCTATCCCTAAGGCTGAGCCCAGCCACCCTACGGAGGAAACACATTTCAGCCGCTTGTACTGGCGATTTTATTCTTTCGGTCGCTACCCAAAGCTCATGACCATAGGTGAGGGTTGGAACGTAGACCGACTGGTAAATCGTGAGTTTCGCCTTTCGGCTCAGCTCCTTCTTCACCACCTCTGCTCTCAAATCACCAGAATTATTTTAAACATTAAACAAAAACAATGTTTTTGTTCAGACGGTACGCAGTGTCTGTTGTCCGTTGTGGGTTTATTCCAAGTTCCGGTGGAATCTGGTGAATTACGATAAACTTGGTTTGACTTGTAGAGCTATCGTGCGTCCATGCTACACTCACTCGGACGGGAGCATATTGCTCTTTCATTCAAAATCCACCAGAGGGCATAAATCTGTTTCCCCATTCATTGTCTATGGGCAAAATACGTGTGTAAGAAATGCAATTAAAAAATAACTAGTGGACAGATTAATTTGCTGTGTACAAGCGCAGTCCGTGGCATTGGAACGGACATTTTGGCGTTGCAATGGAAGCGAAATGCTCAAAACTGCAACCGTAGTTAAGGCGCCAAACATCGTGACAATAAAAATGATAAAACTTTACGATAACAGTATATGATTGCGTCATGCTGACGCAATCACATCATAAAACTTTATGATAAGAGTATATGATTGCGTCCTATGCCGCAATCACATAAATATAACACGTGACCCAATCTCTTAGCAAAATGCAAGTGCACTGCACACCATAACCCAAGACTTGTGTGCACGGGAATTGAATTGATAGGGTCAAAACTGCTGGCGTAGTTAGGATGCCAAAAATTGACCTAAGAAGAAGAAAGACTTCCCGATAACAGTATATTACTGCGTCATGCTGACGCAATCACATGATAAAACGAGTGTCCATAATGCAAAATAGAACACATTGGTTAAAATTGTAATTATTATCAACATTAAATGTCTGGCTTGACCTCTGAACTAAGCAGGGTCAGTCCTGATTCCCCTGATTCTGCATGTAGGGCCTACAGTGCACAAGACAAACTAACTGTGCCGCACACAGAAATATATTTTTGGACTCAATCCGGTTGTGTGCCTTTCTCTGTTCACTGAAAGAGTAATAGCATCTCATACATCTTTATTTTTGTGTTATTTTATATCCAATATTGACGCTTATAAATATGACAGCTTATTTGCACATGGCCCTGCAGTCTCATGCCCTTTTATGGGTATTGATGGGGCATTTACCTGGAACAACTGGGAAATGCTTTCAATTTACAAAGAAATGAGATGCCTCAATATAAAAATACAACTGTGAACAATTGTGCAGTTTATGAACACATTTAAGAAAAACAAAGATATTTGTAAATGAGGCCCTCTGTTCTTACAAATTTGCTTTGTTGGCAATGGATTGACAAGATTTAGCCAGTCACATTTCTTTAAATTCCTCATATCCTGACATTATCAACGCACAGTTCTATTTTGCATTATGGACTCTCGGAAAGTGGTTTTTCCTGCTTTTTGGTGCACGGAACTTAATTCAACTCTGGTTCCTGTGGTGAAAACGTAGTGAGTTCCTGGGAAAGTTCCTAGTGCCGGTGTAAAGTTCCTGTAATGAGAAAGGGCTAAGAGTTTGTCAACCCTGGTTTTCCTTGATGACACAGAGTTAAACTCCCTCCTGAATATTTGTGTGCTCGCACTTTGTTTTTCATCAGTATGCAACCTTTTGACGGGAGTCCTACGCACAATTTTATAAATGAGACTGCAGGAAACAAATATGACTGCCTAGTCGCTGACCCCTGTTCACCACCGAAAACGCCTACAATGGGCACGAGTGTCAGAACTGGACCATAGAGCAATGGAAGAAGGTGGCCTGGTCTGATGAATCACGTTTTCTTTTAGATCATGTGGATGGCCGGATGCGTGTGCGTTGTTTGCCTGGGGAATAGATGGCACCAGGATGCACAATGGGAAGAAGGCAAGCCGACAGAGGCAGTGTGATGCTCTGGGCAATGTTCTGCTGGGAAACCTTGAGTCCTGGAATTCATTTGGATGTTACTTTGACACGTACCACCTACTTAAACATTGTTGCAGACCAAGTACACCCCTTCATGGCAACGGTGTTCCCTGATGGCAGTGGCCTCTTTTAGCCGGATAATGTGCCCTGCCACACTGCAAAAACAGTTCAGGAATGGTTTGAGGAACATGACAAAGAGTTCAAGGTGTTGACTTGGCCTCCAAATTCCCCAGATCTCAATCCGATCGAGCATCTGTGGGATGTGCTGGAACAAGTCCGATCCTTGGAGGCCCCACCTCGCAACCTATCGGACTTAAACGACGGGTCAGAGCTGTTTTGGCGGCACTTGGGGGACCTACACAATATAAGGCAGGTGGTTTTAATGTTGTGGCTGATTGGTGTATATTTAAATGTAATTTATCATTCTGGGATTGGAGGATTGGAGGGTGGGGTCAGAATTTAAAGGCTGCAGCTGGTCTCTGACCACTTTGACATCAGAACAGAGTAATTCAATAATTCATTGTTGCAGTCATTTAGACCTATAAAAAAAGAATACATTTGGAAAACAAAAGTTCAAAGTCAGGTCTGTGTGTTATTCAGATATGTCAGTACACATTTAAAACCATATGATAGTTTTTCATTACATTTATTGTGAACATGTCACACGCTATAGTAAGAGTGCAATATAGGTAGGTATGGAATCAACTACGCCACTTGGGGAAGTATGGCCCAGAAAGACCTCCAGATTCGTTTCCAGCCTGAGTTTGCACAGAAACAAGGACCAGGTAGGATTCGAGATAATCAAGGTTTTTATTTCAATACGAATTTGGTCTGTCCAAACAATGAGGGAGGCACAAAGTTCCCAAATATTTGGCCGATCAGAATATTCTATAGTCATAAAACAATCACTTGTCAAGAAAAATAATGATAAAATAGTAAAAAAAAAAAAACACCCTGACCCAGAGTTAGTTTGAAAAATAATAGTGTATTTTGTTTGGTTTAGCTTTTTTTTGTTTTTATCCACTTCAGGGCTCCCACAGCTGGCACAGTCAATATTCCAGCGGGCGGTGTAGTCGCTCCTACTTTCCACCGTGTACTCACGCCGTTCCTCTTGACCGGTATCCGATCGCCCTCCCCCGATCCATTAGGGGATTTTCTCAGTGTCTCCTAGTTTTGGAGAAACAAAACCAGTACGCTGCGATCTCTCTTATTTTCACAAGCTGTCTCTCGTGTCGTTTCCAATATCTCCTCTTTCTCCACCAACCACACTCTCTTATAACCTAACCCACAGGTGACATTAATCAGTAGGAGAGTTCCCAATTTGTGTGACAGGTGTCAACCTAGTCACAATCAATTGTGTTTTAAACCAAAATTCAATCCAAGTATATGCGATAAACTCTTAAATAAATGCACGGCAATCATGCGTCACTGGAAACCAAAGTAATAACAAAATACTATAAAAGTAAATTAATAAGATAAAACATTTAAAAATTAACACTATAAAATCTGAATTTGACACAAGATTATAGCACAATAATCGTCACTTGTGAAAAACACCATAATTGAGATACTAGATTATACAAATAGACAATCTTTTAGTGCAATTAATTGCTCCAAACCTCTGCATCTTTTTACAAATGCAAAACCAGTCAAATTAAACAAATAACTGTCAGTCATATGCAAAATGTGGTTGAATTAGTCAATATTCTTTTCGTAAATATTGCATGTTAGGTTGGATAACGCCTCCCGGCCTATGGTATAAAAGGCACAGCTTCAGTCTCCTGAAGTGCTTCAAAGTCTGCTGTCGATTTACATCATGAACTTCCTCTACATGCTTGCAACATTCTTAGCAGTCTACTCTGTGCAGAGCTTCTCTTTAAAGGTAATCCTAAATCAACTTTCATTAAGAAATGTAATTTGTTGTTGAAAATAATAATTCTATAAAATAGCTTTTAATAATTACCTTTTATGACAGGCTTCCTTTGAACAAAGTGGAGAGGGCAATGGTAAGCTACATCCAATTTGCCATTAATGTAGTACAGATGCATTGACAATGCAGTTCAGTCATGGCCCAAAAATATTGGCCCCCAACAATTTGGGACATGTCAATGTAATTCAGTCATGGCCCAAAAATATTGGTCCCCAACAGTTGAAATCAGAAATTTAAAATGATTTGGGGATTTTTGTGTCACAGACTACTTTTTTGGGCGGGCCAGTTTGATTTCAATCTGACTTTTACATTTCTCAGACAACAGCATCGAGGCAGATGTGATGTCTGTATCATCTCTGATTGAGAGGGCTAATAGTCATGTAGGTAAGACCTCCCTCCTTTGTCTACACCAGTTATGGAAAATTATTTAAGATCAACAAAAAAGTAAAATCCTATTCTGGTTTTGTAGGAGAGGGTCTTGATGAGCCGGTGGTAATGTATGGGGACATCGCAGTGATGTTTGGCTTCCAGAATGCTGACCCCTGTACAGCCCGTGGCTGCAAGTGGCCAAGGTCCTCTGACGGGAATGTTTATGTGCCCTATCGCATTTCCAATGAGTACTGTAAGTTTCACACTGCCTCTGGAATTCTCAAATAAAAATCCCTCTTATGCATTTAAAATTGAAAATTTACAAAAAGTGTCAATTGTGTGATTATTAAATTGATTAATCACCTGTTTTAACCCTAGGGTAAGTAGTCAGATGAATTACATAATCTTTTTCTTTTTTTTTTTACAATTTAGGTTTCTTATTTTATGTATTGTTTTATTAAAATATATAAAGCAAATGTTTTAAGTGCAGTTGGAGAGGAACTTAAGTAAAACAACGTGCATGAATGATGCGCTGTTAATTTCAAGATAAATTGTTTAAATGGCATCACACAGTAAATGTGGTTTTATGTGTTGTGTATATGTTGTTGAAAAGCAACCAGGGAAAGGAACACCATAATACAAGGCTTACAATCTTTTGCTATCGCCACCTGTATCCGCTTCATACCTCTTAACCAACAACGAGACTTTGTGGATATCCAGTCGCGCTCTGGGTGAGCCAACTTTGACAAAATACTTGATTACTGCCATTTTATTGTATTTAAACGTTGTTGAACAACTGTACACATTATTACTTTTCAATGACAGACTAAGCTGTGCTTTGGGTTTTTACTCACATCTCAGGTGTTACTCGTTTGTTGGCCGTCGTGGAAGTGGTCAAGTGGTGTCCCTGAGCAGGATGGGTTGTGTGTTCGAGTCTGTGATCCAGCATGAGTTGCTGCATGCGCTGGGCTTCGACCATGAGCAGACACGCTCCGACCGCGACGAGCACATTCGTATCCTTACAGAGAACATCATACCTGGCAAGTGAATAATGTACATCCTTTATTTTACCATAGCAGCTGGCTTAGAAGACTGCTTGCAATTTTTATTTTCTTAGGTGCTTTACTCCTTTGCTCTCCCTAACCTCGGGATTACAAGTAGCTTCCCTCATATTTTGAATCTTCATGTTAAAGCAATATGTTAAAAAGTGTTGGGACTAACGCATTACCATAATTTCACTAGGCCTACTATTTGCGGTAACTAGTAAAGTAACGCGTTATTATTCACATTGGAGTTACTGTTATATTCCCCATTTTACTGACAACAAATGTGTATTTTATTTTGCCTCCTGGTCACTCTTTATTGTTTATGCTCAAACGTCACTCTTTCCTGTTTATATTTCTGCGTGCATTTCTGGAGCTCACCGTTCTGTATAGCTCCCGTTCTTATGCCCCCTCAAAGTTAGTTCATTAGCGTGAGGAAGAAGGTTACAGCGAACCACACAGACTATTTTGGGTATGCTAATGTTATTTAAATCTGTATTGTTTCCTAAGTATGTTTCATAACGAAGTAAATACTTTTGAAGGGGTGTCTCTGTTATTCTAAATTCATAAGTTTTGGTTCTGGAGGAAACTGGTAACTAAACTGGTATTAACGTTTGCTATGCGCTCGACTTCCGTGGTTGTAGTTGTTAGCTAGGTAAACTTGGCATACTGGCTAGCTAAAGTAGACCGGACAAACATGTTTTCAGTTATTTTTTTTAAATCAAGGGATTAAACAGTGAATGCTCCAAATTTGTGTTACTTACTAAACGTTTATTAATAAAAACAAATTCATACATTTTCAATTGATCTAAAAATGACAGTTTTAGTGTCGAAAAAAGTTTTTAAATTTTACCGAGTTGATACTTTGGTGTAGCCAAGCGGTGTCTTCAGAAAGCTCAAACCTCCTATGGCCAACTTTGACATTAGTTTACTTCTTTGTCTGGGAAAAATAATGTATATGTTGCTACAGATACTTTGAAAAACTAACTGCCTTTACAGTTACATGTTCGTTCACCTAAATTAAGGCTAAAATATTTTATACGTGTATGCTGAAAACCGCGAACGTGTCAAACAACTTAGCTTTTTTATGAGTCGGCCCTAGTCAACAATTCTACAGCTCCGAACCAAAGTACTGCTTGCATTTGCGTTTGTACACGCATAATCAGTGCCAGATAAACACTGGGTCGAAAACACATTTCAAAACATCTCAGTAAAAGGTCCCATTGCAAGATCGTTGCTCAGTATTATTTGTACATATCTGCTTATTTAGCCTATAAAGCGGTAATACACGGCATATTCTCTCGTTGAAATAGGCTACAATCGTTTTCCCTGCCTCCCCCCACAGTTCTCGCCCAATCGATCTTGCAAAAGTCAAAGCCCTCTGCCCAACAAACTTCTATAATTTATACTGATGATAATCTGGATCTTTTAGCTATGTAATTCCACACTACTTTTGGAAGTAGGATAGCTGATCTGCTCATTTCTGCAGTCTGCTCTGCAAACTTAAACAAAACAATAAATTGACCAATAAATACATCTTGTTTTCTTAACGCGCAAATTTTTCATGCATGCTTAAATAACATCTGTAGTCACAAATACAACACGCATGCCACTTGCAAACTTTAAAGAAACCAAGGCTTCGGTAGACATAACAAACAACATGAAAGGAAAGGTCCAACTTTTCTCATGACAATTGATAGGATCGCTGATTAAGTTCTTTATTAGCAGAAGTATTTTAAATGAAACTTTTTTCAAATCCGCTAGGTACATTAATATAGCCTTAACAAATGAATTATCTTGATACTTAAAATGACCCCGCAACATTAATTTAACAACTAGCTTGGCAGATACAACGTTCCCAATGCATCACTTACATTCACAACCAATCGACTGCTAAAGTTATTTAATGTGTTATGCGATAGGCCTATGTAATCGTAGCCAAACCTACTGACATAAACATACATAGAACATAAAAAATGTCTGGCTTTATGGATTTCAATCAACGCCACTGAATTCTAACCAAAACTTAAACTAGCTTGCAAGTTAGTTGTAGTACAGGCACAGACGCATCATTTCAATTTCTACTGAAATAATCAACAATAGTAAATATTTTCGCGGACATGCCGTTAGGTCATAACAAAATTATGAAAAACCAATGAACACATACACTGAGATTATGTCTCTCTATATTGTTTTCCCTTCACAAACCAAATGAAATTAGTGGAGAAAGGTATCGCTCTAACCGCTGTCCGGGCACAAGTGAAGTACTTCAAAGCATCAAATGAATCACATGTTTTGAGGGGGCGGATCTCTAATTTCCACGAAGCGATTGATCTGATATTTGGCTCTCTCCTCAATGAGACCTCCTTCTATGTCCTGTGAAAAGCTGTCAACCGACGGATGCATTTTGGGGTAGTAGCAACACAAGTAAGTATTTGAAACACATTTTAGGTCATTTATATGTGACCGTTCGGGGCCGTCGCTCCAGGTCAGGTCCCGAGAGGGGTTGTCTTGAAAATGAGTCGAAGTTTGACCGTTTAATATTATAGGAAGGGACCGGAAATTTGGCTTAAACGCTAGGGGCGCACCATTTTTGACTGGCCGTTTTGATCTAAAAAGGGCAGATTCTAATTAAGTTCAGCGTCTACCACCGCGCAGTGGTGAGATTTAAAATTACAACTGATATTATAGCGGTAGAAATATGGAAAGATTGAATATCAGTGGCTTAAGGAGATGTGCTTAAACTAATTCATCAATCGTTTGATATTAAATAAAACATATTTTTGTATTGAACTGCTTAAAGTTAAGGATTTTTTCGAGTAAGAACAAAGCCTACGCTATTTGGAAGCTAACTGTGAATTAGCATGAGCTGTATAGATATTTACACTTATATGTTGTGAAACTAAGTTCAACTCTTGAATGACTTAAAAGACTCAGACTAACGAAAACGTTATATTTGTGTCGATTCAAACTGTTTCAAAACGCTACGCTGCGCGATTTTCTACACCGCTGCGTGAATGTGCTGTCGTTGGTTACATTGGAGAAATTATGTTTGTCTAGCCTAGCTAAAGTCACAGCAGCGGTACCAGCTTGAGCAAAACTTACTGTTTGCTCGGCTGATCTGGAGGGTGGCTTGGACACAAACAGTACGGGAAATATATTGTTACTTTAAACTTAAATAACGTTCATTGCTGAGCATTTTGTGAAACTTATATAATTTTATTATCGTCCGCTTTGAATGTGGGAATATTATTTTGAGCTGGGAATGTGAGCCGTGTGTTTTGAGGCTTGTTGTTTGGCCATTTGAGACTAGAATAAACAAGTTGAACAAATATTTTGTATGTGGTTTATGGTTTATTAGATTATTATTTGTGTTGCTGTTTCAAAATATTTGTACATCGGGGCCTATTGGCAAATATAACGCACCACAGAACGATCACAAGTTAACAGTGTGGGATTAAAAAATGGAGCCTAAACTTCAGAGTGAGTAAATTGGGAAAGGCAAAAGTTACTAACGTTAGTAACCATTACTTTTTTAAGGGAGCAATCGGTAAAGTACCATAGTTACTTTTTTAAAGCAGTAACGAGTAACTGTAACTAAATACACATTTCCAGTAACTAGCACAACACTGATGTTAAAGCATGCTGACTTTGCCCCCAAGATCTTTTTGATGTCTCGGAACTTGTCTAATTACTGTGATTTCCTTTAAGGTCAAGAACACAACTTCAGGAAAATCCAAACCAA
This sequence comes from Galaxias olidus, assembly GCA_026901105.3. NCBI lineage: Eukaryota > Metazoa > Chordata > Actinopteri > Galaxiiformes > Galaxiidae > Galaxias > Galaxias olidus. The sequence goes on from JAPMUY010000803.1 coordinate 46,821, forward strand.
TAATCTGGGCACGCCGTATAACTACAACTCTGTCATGCACTATGGAAGGTAAACGATTCCAAAGCAATATTGGCTTTGGTCATGCCCTGTCATGTACAGGTCAAGCCACTAGAGTCTATATACAATATCTAACACATTCTGCATTGCGGTGCATAAAATAATTTTTCTAATAATTATTTGAGAATAAAATGCATTCATAGCACACAAGTAAGGCATGTCGGTGTCTAAATTATGCACACCCCCCACCCCCCAAAATAAAAAATGTAATTGTAAACTCCTAAATTAGGTTAACATTCATCTTATGTGTTTGTGTTGTTTGGTTGTAGGTTTGCCTTTTCCCGTAATAGACAGCCAACCATTATTCCTATCCCTGACAGTAATGTGGTCATTGGAAGAGCCACTCAGATGAGCCCTGTTGATATTCTGAGGGTCAATCGCCTCTACAACTGCAGTAAGTAGGTTTTTGTGGATGATACAAAAAAAACCTGTTGGCCCTATGGGTAGAACTGCTACCTGGTCACCAAACGGTCATGAGTACAACACCAACACCCCCGCTAGTGTGCCTTTGCGCAAGGAACTTAAATCCAAATTGATCCAAGGGAACTGTCCCTGTAATCTCATTGTAAATCATTTTGGACGACAGCGTGACCTGCTAAATTACGTAAATGTAAAGCCAAATCAAAGAATTGGTAAATCTGGTTTACAGGATTTTTACTAATTTAAACATCTTCTCAGGAAAGAAACATGTATGATTATGATTTTTTTTTCATATAATGAGACAACTTCATTTGGTCAAAGGTGGGGCTGAAGTCCCTGTTGAGGCCTACACTAAGGCTTTATGGTTTAAGCATTGTAAATGCAAAAATTACACAAAAAGCAACTTGTAATTTGTTTTGTATGCACTAAGCTTATTTCTTACTCTTTTATGCAGGTCAGTTTGACTGATGTATAAAAAAGTGGTGCAATGAGCAGAAGATTTCAGAAGACTTGGACTTACTTATTTACTTAACATAATCTTGTGTTCTGCAATCAGTAAGGAATCTGAAGTATTATTTACATTTTGTGGCCATATCAGGTAACATTTTATGATAGAATTAATGCTATATTTTGCTTAAGATATATCTAGACATATAACTAATCACGATGCTACTCTCATATCAAGCAATACAGTATGTGATCTATAATTACTGCTAAATAATTATATTATAAATAAAGCTATGAAAGCATTCAAATTGATTTCTATATTTTGTGAAGACTTTTAAAAATTATAAAAAAAATGCGTTATGATCCCCTGTTGAAATAAGTTACTTTGATCTGAAATTTAATTTGCAATGTGTCTGCTGGATACTTGATTTGCATGCAGTGACGTTATAAGTGCTCCTGGCTGGCAGCTGTGACTTTGTAACTGACTGTTCTCCCGCCTGATACTAGCCGTGGACTAGAAGTAGGGCCACTAGCGTATGAAAATCTAAAAGGCACCCACAAAAAATACTTCAACAGCAGTAATTAAGGGGGGAATATAAACAGATCATGCATCTACTGTAGTAAGGCATGTTGAGCTTTACAGATGTAGCTATCGTAGATGACATGTCTTTCCGCAATCTTATTGCAGAATTCTTTTATTAGAAGACTGCATTGACTTGTTTTAAAGTGTTTGGGGCGCTCTGTGCCTATTTATTAAATTATAAATATAATATAAATTATTATTTCATCATAAAAATTTCAAGGATCACTCAAACTTCCACAACACCATACTCTGACATAGGGAACTTTCGCTGCATCTCAAATCGCATTCACTTACCTTTTTCATGTAGTATGTACTTGCAAAGTATGTACTGTTATATGCATTTATGGAATATTGCATTTTACATAGTGTGTGTATTGAGACATACTAAATCCTTTTCTGGCTTACTATGCAATATAATATGGGTATTGAGATGCAGCGTTTCAACAAGCCTTTACTTGGAATTTTGAGCAGAAGAAGAATTTGAGTAGAATCTAAATACCAGGGTGTTAATGGCAAAATAATGGAATGATAAATTGTGGAAAACTTGTGCCGGCCCCTTGTAAATACTAGATCTTTGACTACATTCATATGTCCTACCCTTCCAATATTCCACTGTTTAAAAAAAACGGAGCATTAATGCTCTGAATCATCAATGGAGTTGCGGTAACTTTGTCATTAATGGGTACAAATACATTTGGAACAGATAGGCATACAGAATAATTAAAAAAACTAAAACATGAGACATAGAATGGCAAGTTTTACCATTTTAAACATCAATTGGGACATCCATTGTTTCAATGATGCAAGATTGTCCCAGCCCTCATAAGGTTATAATTGTTTTCAGCACTGAGATGTCCCTCTAAGGATTGCATATGAGTAAGAACACCAGTCAAGTTATCACAGACATCCTAAATATATGTCCCACATAAGGTTTAAGCTATGACAGATATAGCCTTTAAAACTAGAAAATGCATTTCCCTGAGCAAATGCGAATGTGATGTGTAGCAGTGATTAGACTGACTGCCTTAGCACGCAGAATCTGCCCTGGCTGCGGCGCAAGTGGACTGCGCTACAGACCGTGTTCTAAATTTACTTTTTGACTCCTATTTTTACAGGCCAAAATAATAAATTGCATTGGTAGGTGGTTGGTAGGAAGAACCCGCTGGGGTGTCAGGTCAGAGACGAGAGGGATACTCATTTTGAGGACTTTATTATGTAACAAACAGACAGGACTTGACTGATAGTCCAGCAGATATATGGTTCTGAAATAATATGCACAAGATACAATAGTTACAATCAGTACATGACAACTAAAAGTATTACCTCTATACATTCTGCAGGAAGCCTGTAGAACAGTAGCATAGGCTTACTTTCATCCCCACATAATGGTTGGCCTGCCCCTTTAAGAATAATGGCGCCAATTCCATTGCTCGCTAACAATGGTTCTACCCATAACAAATCGGCAAGTTATACAGATAACGTGTACAAACGGTTACAAATAATGGCATACCAGATTACACAGAATCAACAGCATGGTTATTAACTGAGGGCTTATTACGTTGAGACATATACTAGTTTGCGTGCAGTTTAACCGTTCTGCAACAGATCCTTTACATAACTTATTCCCAATGGAAATTACAGGCGCGACACTATAAGCGAGAACTCGCCACATTTAAAAAAACATACAAACAACAATCTCTAAGTCTCTATGTACAGTGCGTGGGACTTACAATTCCGTGGACACATCATCAACTATACACTGTAAGTCATGGCCGCCGCCGTCAGTATTGCCAGTATTGCCATGGCAATACTACTCAAAGAAGGATTGCCTGGCAATACTACTTTTTCGCAGACCATATAGCGTTTATTTCATGTAGAAGACCTCAGCAACCTTCAACAAAAATCTAATTGTATGTAATGAATAATCCGATTGGATCTGCTGCTATATATGAACACATTCAAACTTTATCAATGGACAAGATGCGGCTGTGGTGCGCGTGTACTTTGTTTTAATAGTTGCATTGTTCCTCTACTAGTCTCCAGCCAGGCCGCTACTACCAGAGACTGCAGGAAACAGCTCAAGCGGTCGTGACCGATGCTCAAACGACAGGACTAGAGGTATAAGCAATAGCAAGCTTTAATCAATAAAGTAATCAATACAGAATAATAATGTCCAGAATATAATGATATCAAATGATGACAAAATACGATGATATCAGAAGATATCATCGGGTGGCACACACACACCGCCCCAGTATACCGAATGCCACCACCTGGGAGGGGTGTGCCCTCCTTTTATACAGTGGTACAATACAAGATAAGACAACTGGATGGAGAGATGTCATTGGTTTAGACTTTTGACCCTCCCTTTTTGGTGCGCAGGCTCAGTCCTAAGCCTCTAGGCACTCAGATGCCATTTTGTCGTTGTACCAAAGTCTACAGAGATAGTAACGCTGTGAAGAGAGGGAGAGAGAGTCTTAAACAAACAGATCGGAATGTGTACAATGACCATTGACAGACACAGCAACAGATATATGGAATGTGATCTTAGACAGCACCATACATGTAACTATATGGTCTAATACACAGCATATAATACATGTAACTAAATGGTTTAATAAACAGCATGTAATACATTTAACTAAATGGTTAAATCTTAACAAATCCCTCCTTTCACGCCTCTAGAGGTGTGAAATCATCAAGTAACATGTGAAATAATCAAATGTGCATTCATCAAAGTAACATGTAAAAAATCTAAATAACGTGAAAAATCGAAATAACGTGAAATAATGCAAGCTGGAAGACGAGGAAGCGCTTTCTAGAGATACCCTCCTTTTATACCTTTTAAGGTATAACACCACCTAAAGCGCTTCCTCGTCCTCATCGGACGGGAACCATTCCGGGTCTTCCCTGGACATTAAAAGCAGCATTTGAGCCGCGGGGTCACCCTCCTTTGCAAGAGCGGTAACAATTAAGCGGGTAGAGAGAGTACGAATACAGGGAATACAGCAACAGCCACACATAACTAACACAGCAGCCACCACTATGATGGAAATCAGCAGGGAAGTGAGCATAGTGGACCACTTGCCAAACATGCGAGTCATCCATTCTGACACAGGATTGTCTACCCCTGAGTCGGCAGCCATCTGCTCAGAGAGAATACACAGACCAACCAGGGCCCTTGTAACGGACCCTTCAGGGGCGGTGTTACTGGGAATGAAAGTACAGCATGAAGCGCCAAACATAAATCTAGCTGCACCGTAGTTGTGTCCCCTTTGGACATGTGAATAACTATGGTAGATGCGGGTGTGGATCTTTCAGCAATGTAATGAGCGTGTGTGGTGTTGGTCGGGGTCTGTAGGGTACTATTGGGGAACGTCTCTTCATCTTCTAACTGCTGAGCTTCCCACCAGAATACTCCCATAACAACACACATAGTTACCACAACAACGACTGCAGCAACACCTTTTTTGCTACCCCAATAAACCCTGGATGGGCCCCTCCTAACGAGGGGCGATACAGGGGTCTCATGGCTTGTGTTCAATGGAGTAATTGGCCCAGCCACAGACCTTAAATCGGTTGTTACTTCCCGTAACGTGCGGGAAGGTGGTTCAGAGGGTGCACAATGTGTGAGGTGGTGCCAATTGGCTCCTGCTTTTCCTTTTACCTGAACCTCGTGTGAAGTCACTTTTCCTACTTCCCACGGGCCAGTCCACCTAGGATCAGTCCACTTTCTTTTATGAACTTTGATCCTCACCCAATCACCAACCTTTACTGGAGCAGGATGGTCCTCTGGTGCCGGTGTCAGTGGCTCTCCCACGCGTTCAACCTGTGTGGACAACACTCGTACAAGATCAGTCAATGCGCTCATGTAGTCATCAACCTCTACCTGAAATATGTCCAACGAGGGTCCCAACCCAGCCTCTCTTGGTGGACCTGGCATGGGTCGCCCTGTCAACTGCTCATGAGGACTTAAATGAGTTTCACTGTGGGGTGAAGAGCGCATAGACATTAAGGCCAATGGCAACGCATCTAGCCAAGTTAGTTTATTGCCTGTGCATGCTTTTGCAATTTTCCTTTTCAGTGTCTGGTTTGCCCGCTCCAGTTGGCACAGATCCGCTGGCGCGACCATTTTTCCTTGTTGGGACCTCCAAAGTCCATCCGGACCTTTTATCGCTTCATGGAGCAGCCATTGGTTGTGTTCCCAAGGGCCTCCCTTCTCCTGGAGAGCTCGGAGGTCTTCTTCTGTTAATGAGGGTAGATTTGCGTGTGCCATCTGGACCATTTGTCCTAAGTAGCCTCCTGCTTTCTTTGCAGCTGCGTCTGCTGCGTCATTTCCTCTGGAAGTGTCTGAGTTCATTCTCTGATGACCCTTGCATGTCATGACGGCCACAGCCGTAGGCAATTCCACTGCCCTCATACGTCTTTGTAGGTGTTCACCATGTTTTACAGGTGTATTAGCCGATGTGAGAAAACCTCTTCTGATCCATTGGGGGCCATTGACATGGATGGCCCCGTGCCCATATGCCGAGTCGGTAAAGATGTTGACCGTTTTTCCTTCAGCCCGTTCCAGGGCTCGTGTTAAAGCCATGATTTCAGCCAGTTGTGCTGATGCTGGTTGTGGTATGGTGCCTGTGTCGATAGTAGTCATGCGTTCTCCTCTGCTCTCAACCACGGCAAAGGAGGCCACATTTCCATCTTTTCCTGTGTAACAGCAGCCACCGGTGTACAACGTCATGTCCGGGTCTGGTAACGGGGTGGGGGAGAGATCTGGCCTCAATTTTATATCTTGTCTTGCCAATGCCTCACAATCATGTGGTAGGTGCTCAGCGGTGGTCATTCCTGTTGCCATGTTTACGCCATCAGAAATAAAGGTAATGTGTGGTTGGCACAAAGTTGCCGAATTTTTATTTTCCGAGCCGTGGAAAAAGTAAAAGCTCTGGAATTCAGGAACGCCATCACACCATGCATGGTGTTGACGTTGAGTGTGTGGCACATCACTATGTGTCCCGTCTTCTCCACTGCCTTGCTGATGGCTGCTAGATGTCTTGCACAGCCAGTCTGTCCAAACTCTACACTATCAAGTTTTGAGCTGTAATACATTAATGGTCTTCTCTCCCCACCCTCCTTTGCATTTAACAGATACAGCAAAAATATTTGGACATGTTATTTTAGTGTTTACGAAAACAATTCAGGATACAATTATATAATCAATATGGGCATGTCCTGTAATTTGAGAGTATTCACATCCAAATTGGAGCAAGGGTTTAGGAATTACAGCTCTTTAATCACGTAGCCGCCCTTTTTCAAGTGCTCACCCGGTGGTAATTGGACAATTGACTCAGAAGGCTGCAACAAAAAATACACATGCTCTTCCCTCATTACCTGCCATCATGTAAGCATAAAAGGTAATGTGTGAATTGTGCTGTGAACACACAACATGCGGTCAAAGGAGTTGAAACAGCCTGAAAAAAAAAAAGAAATCCATCAGAGAGATGGCAAGAAATGTTAGGAGTGGCCAAATCAACAGTTTGGTTCTGAGAAAAAAGAGTGCACTTTTGGGAGCCTGGACGTCCACGGCCAAGAACAGTGGTGGAATCGCAGAATCCTTTCCATGGTGAAGAAAAACCCCTTCACAACATCCACTCAAGTGAAGAACACTCTCCAGCAAGTAGGTGTATCAGATCTGGGAGAAGTCTCTGGAACTTCAAACAAAGGATTCACCACAAGGTGCAAACCATTAATCAGCCTCAAAAATAGAAAGGCCAGAATTGACTTTGCCAAAAACACCTGAATCAACCCAGTTCTGGAACAGCATTCTTTGGACAGAAAGATCAACCTGTACCAGAATGATGGGAAGAAGAAAGTTTGGAGGAGAATGGCACTGCTCATGACTTCTCCACCATGTAAAACATGGTGTTGGCAGTGTGATGGCAGCATGCATGGCTTCCAATGGTGGTCACTTGTGTTTATTGATGATGTGACAAAAGACAGAAGCAGCCGGATGAATTCAGAAGTCTTTATGTCCTCAGATTCAGCCAAATTGGACGGCGCTCAGTACACTGCCAAAACATGGTGAGTTTTTTGGCAAAGAAGTGGAATATTCTGCAAGAGTCAATCACCAGACTCTTGCACATTTTTGCTCAAGACTGCAACAACTCGCTGCAGTTCTCATACAGCAAGTTTGGTGATCATGGGTTCCAGACTTCAGGCAGTCATTGCCTGCAAAGGATTCTCAACTGTAAGTAACATTAATGGTCCTTCTCTCCCCACCCTACATGTGTGTAATCTTCTTGGACCTTAAAGGCACTTCAATGTCCGGCATTTACAATGGCATGCCGCCATTTTTCAGTCCAAATATTTTTGGGCCTAACTGTACATCAAGGTAGAATGGGAGGCCATAGTCCGGTGTGGCCAAATGTGCAGCCTGGCCTAGACTCTGTTTAGTCTTAGTGAATGCCTCCTCAGCCTCAGGTGTCCAGATGAGGCGGGCCTGCGGTTCTCTACAGCCAGCCGCGGCGACAAAGTCACACAGGGGTTGGGTGAGGTTCACGTAACAAGGGACATGGTTACGGCTGTAACCATTGATATCATGGTAGCCATATTCAGGGTTGAACTCGTCTCCTGGGGCCCATGGTGCAGCCCTGGAGACCATTTGATGGGGAGCACCAGGGCCTTGGGTTGGAACGTGACTTGCTCCGCGTCCGGTGGCGGGTACTCCTCTTCCGCTTCCCACTGGGGCGACTCCGTGTGCCCCTGCCACAGAGGGTGGGAGCAGCGGGCAGTCCCGCAGCCAATGGCCCTCCTTTTTACACAGGAAGCACCCAGTTCGTCTTGCTCTTCCTCGGCCACCCCTTGTACCCCCCTGTTGAGCGGGTGGATAGTATGGGGCAGCCTGCTGGACTGGGCCAGTCAAGGGCTGGGCTTGTGCCAAGGCTGCAGTCACTGCCTGCTGCACCATGGCAGACATGTCGGTGACTGGCATTTGTCGGGGGGCTTTCCCAGCCTTGTTTTTATTCACTTCTGCCTCTTCCTTTTGGACTTGGGCTTTTAGGAGGCGCAAAGTCAGGGCTTTTTCCGTGTTTTCCTGCTCCTGTTCCTCGTCTTGGTATTTGGAATAATAATGAGCGAGATGCTCTCTGAACTCGTGTTCTGGCTTACCACACAGACCCACAACATCCTCTAGTTGCTTTCTGACCTTTTCGGGGAGTCCCTTCACTATCTGGTGACGGTATAACTGCATAGTACCCTGAGAGTTGTCTGGACGAGCGCCAGTACCCTCCTCCCACATGTCTGAGGCTCGCTTCAAGTATTCGCACAGGCCCTCTCCACTTTTTGCCTTAAGTGTTTGCAGAGAAGCGGCGGTGGTGTTGGACTTATAGCTGTGTCTTAGCGCTCTCCACACGTTGCTTCTGACTGCATTGAGCGGTGTGGTGTCTGGCAGATGATCAACCTGCGCATGTCCCATCAGAGAGGTGCAGGCATGTGTTCCCTCTACACGGGCGAGTAAAGCCCTAAGATCGCCTACACACAAAACATCGCCAGCAGTTAAACTCTCAAAGATGCGGATCCAAGGTGCAGCCCCGTTGGTCAAGGGTGGTAGCTTAGCACAAAGGCTATCCATGTCCCGGAACGCCCATGGTTGATATACTGCACGATGTGCATTGTCTACCCGAAGGGGGCACTGGCCCACCACCTGATGATGTACTTGGTAAGGGCTAGGGGCGTAATCACCTGAGTTCAAGGCTGGAATGATTGGCTGGGAGGTCCCCTGGGGTCGCGTATGACTGCTCACTGGACTGTCATGAGTGATGTGCCCTTTCACTTGGCCAGTGAAGTTTCCCGATACTTCTACTAGGTTGGGAGAAGATGTGTGCCTGGGCTGTGGGGCCCAAGCAGGTAAGGGAGACGCTGAACGTGGGTGTTGACGAGAATGGTCAAGAGGGAATGGTTGGAATTCAGTGCCAGTAGAAGCACCTGGAAAAGATTCCTTGTCTTCATCTCTGTTAGTTTGGCTACGCGTTTCCATATCATGCATCACCAATGAGGTCAACTCAGCCAACAACCGATGTTGCACGTCTAATCTCAGTTCTATTCCTCACTGTTGGGCCTCTCCCTCACTATCCTCCACCTGCAGTGTACCTTTTTTCACAGTGAGTACTGGTGTTTGAACAGCAGGGGGAGACATGAGAGGATTGTATGGAGAATGGGAGGGGGCAGAAGCTCCCTCCTTCAAGTACGGTGGGGGTGGGGCTGAGGCAAGAGGTGCCGTCTCTTTGGGTCTGGGTGGACACAATTTTTCTGTCTCTTCCTGTTTCACAGTTTCCACTGACAATGGTGCCTGGACCGCACGTTTGCTGTTTGGTTTATCTAAAATCTCTTTAATTATGCTGCACATTTTCTCTACAACTATGACTTTATCACATGCTTTTTTATATTTAGTATGCTTAGGCCCCCACCCGCTTTTTCCTGATTTAATCCAGGCTGTCTCAGCTTCAGCCATGAGCGCTTTCTCGGTCGCAATCAGGCTGTTCATAGCCGAATTGGTGGGCAGGGGGGCCGTGTCCGATTTTGGCATTGTCTTTCTATCTGCCCACACACCCCATTGTTTTTTCACGCGCCTAAGTATCCCAGCGCGTGCTTCAGACGTATGGCAGGATTCAATGGCCGCGAACAAAGAGGTGCGCAGCTCGCCCACGTTGGCGGGTAATGCGGTATTATTCATGTTTACTGATCGGCGTTTATGCTCTATTCTCCCACTTACTCTCCTCCGTAAATCACTTCCTATTTTCTTTTTATCAACAGAGCTTTCAGAACACAATTCTCTCGAATCAATTCTAGGCCACTCGACCCGCTACAGCTTTCTAAGACAATCTACTGATTTCTTAAGGCCACTAAACCCACAACAAGCTTTCTAAGACAATCTACTGATTTCTTAAGGCCACTAAACCCACCCCACTTTAAACCTACTGATTTCTTAAGGCCACAAACTTTCTAAGACAATTTAAAGATAATCTACTGATTTCTTACGGCCACTAAACCCGCAAATATCACACAATAACATTCAGCTTATCTCCGTTTTCTCTCCCACACACTCATAGTATACGGTCCTATTTCTACCTAGGCAGTATTTGGTTTTAAGAACAACAGGTCCTGCTTACCTTATTTGTATATCGTGGTTCTATGAGTGTCCGGAAGAAAACAACTCCGGAGGGTTCGCCTTTCCCTATTCACCGTTCCGTCCTTCGCTTTCTCAGAGCCTGCGAAATCATGTCGGGGTCACCAATTTGTTGTGTCCCGCAGTTCTGAGAGACGACAGGACTAGAGGTATAAGCAATAGCAAGCTTTAATCAATAAAGTAATCAATACAGAATAATAATGTCCAGAATATAATGATATCAAATGATGACAAAATACGATGATATCAGAAGATATCATCGGGTGGCACATACACACCGCCCTAGTATACCGAATGCCACCACCTGGGAGGGGTGTGCCCTCCTTTTATACAGTGGTACAATACAAGATAAGACAACTGGATGGACAGATGTCATTGGTTTAGACTTTTGACCCTACCTTTTTGGTGCGCAGGCTCAGTTCTAAGTCTCTAGGCACTCCAGATGGGACCAGTCCCGAGTGCGCTGTAAGGGAGTCTACAGAGATAGTAACAATGACCATTGACAGACCTTAAACAAACCGATCGGAATGTGTAGGATGGCCCTGCTAAGACACAGCATACCATATATGGAATTACGTGGTCTTAACGTAACACGTAACGCACCACCATCTACATGTAACTATATGGTCTAATATACAGCATATAATACATGTAACTAAATGGTTTAATACACAGCATATAATACATTTAACTAAATGGTTAAATCTTAACAAATGCACTTGTCAATATTAATGTAGAGCCGTGGCTAGCATTGAGGACACCGAGGTCATGTCCACGATATTTTTTCAAGTATTTTTTTCTTTTCTCCCCATACAATTTGCGCTGTTACACGCGAGCTCCACCGGAGGAATATATTGGTATCAGGCTTGTTAGACTAGCTTGTTGGCAAGCGGGCTAAATATTGCTCTGAAGTTAGGTTACATTTTGGCGAGAGAAAATGTAAGTTAGAAGGCTAACTCAGTAAGCTAGCCAACATTGTTTACTTTCGTCACTGGGATAGCGGTTGCAAGACAGGAGATAAAAAGAGAAGGCGAAGGCGAGTGAGAGGACGAATAGAGACAGCAGGTATTGGTGACAGTGTTTCCTCTTTGGCAGTACCTGCTCTTTAAAATATATTTTAATTCTTGCTCAAATTTCAAATGCAGGCCTATGTAAATTTAGGATTTGCTGCCTATTGGCCTACAGGTTGGATAAACTATTGGAAACACCAGTTTTCCATAAACATTAATCATGCTATTTATTAATGAATGAAAATGCTGCTATTATGTCCGATGTTGATGATGACACGTTATACAATCTCCATATATGTAACTGAAAAGTTTAACTTAAAATTAAAAAAGAAGAAAGGAGAGTGAGAGAGCAGGTTCTTCCAAGAAGAGAGAGAGACAAGAGGAGAAGATAGCAAGAGAAAGGGAAAAAAATGATCTAGTGAAGGAATAGACTATAGTAAAGAGGTATTGAACACTTGTCAGGCCAGCCCTGAAAGATAGCCAAACCTGAAATATGCTCTGCACAATTTGTTAAACGGTGAAAGGGATTGCAATGCAATGAGAAACTGAACGGAAGAGTAATTTCAATATTGGCCATATTTGTGACTATTGGCCGCTTTTGTGTTAAATGAAAATTAGACTAGTATAATTAATGTGTCAGCACTGACAAAGTCTGACATGATTTCCTTAGTGATTTGTGTTACTCAAATGCGTTCAAATGCATAGATTTATGCTATAGTCTTACTGAAATTCTCGAACAAGGACTCATGACCAGATGACCTCAGTATTTCCAAAATCCTGGCTATGGCCTTGAACATGCATATTGATGAATTTCAACATTGTAATTAATACATTTATACAAAAATGGAGTTTGTATCTGTTTAGACAAGTACATGACTGTAGCTGTCAGCTGTTGATGAGACTTAATTAATAATGTATACAGATAGATATTATAATGGTCTTAAAGGTGCAGTATGTAGTTCTAGAGAATTGGGGAAAAAATGGCAAGAATTTGAATCACAACACTCAAAAAGGCCAACCTCCTGAGTCTTTGGTCCCTCCTATCCCTCTCAATGGCCCACCCTACACATGCCAGTGCGCGCTCTGACTTGACTTCATGAGCCTGAGCAAGGCAGTGTTTCATGAATCATGTGTATGTTGTGCATATTTTTGGTTCTCACCAACAACGCATAAAGCGATGTCTGATTCCGGACACAAATGACCGTTTCCATAGTAACGACATACAGTTAGCTAACGTTAACAAAAACTATTTCATAATTTGATTCCCCTTGTAGTATGAGCTAGTGCATGACAATCGTTTTCATTTAGCTGCGGTTTGCACCATAGCTACTATACGTTGACGAGTATATCCAACATATGCATGTAAACGAATAATGAATTTTTGACATAAATCTGGCGCGATACTTCCTAACGTTCTAAAACTGCACTTGGCGATTTGACAAGCCAAGTCTTTTGCGACGACATGCAACAATTTCAGCCGCCTTGCAACTACTGAACTAGTTCACACCACTGCTACGTTTGTCTGCAACGGAATTGTAACAACAAGTTTGTTTGGAGGGTGACGCTGTAAGCAGGAATTTTACCTAGGAGTGTGCACGTGAGGTGATTGATAGGCAGGTAGCCCTTACTCCTTGCAAAAACTCTCCTGATTGGTTGGGGATAGGCGGGCGTCCCTAGATTTTTTAAAAGCTGAATACAGGTCCCAGGGCGCTCATATATAACGCACCTTCTCTCTGAGCATTTGATTTAATGATATCCTCCAGGAGGTATGTAATAAACATAAAAAAACATAAAAATTTGTATCTATTGCTAGAAATTCAAACTTACATACTGCACCTTTAATGGGGGTTCATTCTTCTTGGCCACCGCCCAGTGATATTATTCATAATTACATTAATTCATTGTTAGTTATTCACAAATGTTTCACATTTAAACATACAATAACAGCACAGTACAAAATAGGTAGCTTCATGAGTTCTTTATCTAATGCATACACCATATTATGGTGATTGGCGAGAAAATTTGGCAATACTACTTTAACACTGGTGATGGCACCTCTGCTGTAAGTCCTCTTTATATTTCTTTGCAACCTTTGTTTTCTTCTCACAGATGGAGAGAGGTGCACTGTCCCCGGTCTTTGCGGTGCTGGATAATTACCTGCGTCATGTGTGTCTGCGCATGATTCCACTGAACGCGGGAAATGCTACGCTCATAAACTCAGTGCAATAAAATAAATAACACAGCCTTTTGCACACATTAGTTTCAGTACATTTCATTGAGATAAGGTATTATGTTGAATACAAATTTAAACAGGAGGACAGAGCAAAACTAGAATGCATTTCCCTGAGCAAATGCGATGTGATGCGTCGCAGTTATTTGACTGACCGCCTTAGCGCGCACTAGTGTACTGCAGTTCAGACGCTATTTGTTAACGGGGCGCTTACTGCTGCAGTGGCGCCGGAACTGGGGAGTCCCCCCACCCCCCCGCTTTTGTTTTCTTTTGTGTGGGATGAGGGGATACGTTTTGCACGGCCTTCCTGTTGTCACTGTATATTAATACTAATAATCATATTAATATTATTTTTATTAGGCCTATTTTTGGCGCCTTAACTACGCCCGCAAATCGAGTCCATTCCAGTGTCCACATGTCTTGAGTATTGCGCTTACATACAGCTAAGTCATATGATATGATGATATGAGCTAAGTGACAGCTCACGTGTTATATTTTTTATCATTATTTTTAGTCGGTTTTCGGCCCAATTGAAATTATAAGGGGTGGCTGCAGACCTGGAGCATAGGCAGATACAGGCCCCATGTAGTTTTAGGACCCAGACAGATAACCATACGCGGTCGAAACATTACATAACATACATTACAAACATTAATAACCTTCTGTAGTCTTTGACGAGAGGGTTATGACTGGGAGAGAGTTTTCACGGTCATATACCGCCATCTAGCGTTGATGTTATGTAATTGCATGTTGTTATGTTTGTACCGACTGTCTTGGCTATTATTACGCCACTGAACACCAGTTGTAAACTGCATCAGTGACTCCGTCTCGTTAATTAATTAATAATTAATTTCATAAAGTTTTTAGAGCTTTTCTCAAGATTAAAAGCGCTTTACACAAATTGGTTGCCACAGAACGAACAAGGAACAGACAGCTATTAAACACAACACTCTCAATCTGCGCCAGATTTGCTCACCCAACATATATTACGACAGATTTGCTCAAACATAGGACACACAGACCAACTCCAGTTTAATTGGCAGTGGCTGGTCAAGGCACTGGCAGGAGAATGGAGCATGTTTTTGATGGTGGGAGGAAACCGGAGTACCCAGAGGAAACCCACACAAAAAGCCCCTTGGGTCGGGTGGGGTTTGAACTCAGGACCTTCTTGCTGTGAGGCAACAGTGCTAACCACTGCGCCACCGTGCTGGCACATACTATCGTTATTTGACATGGAAACATGGTGTCAAAAGTGGGATAGCTAACCATAACAAAAACACCGCGCCAACAGTTCAGGACATCTGCACGAATGCGCCTGTGAGTATTTAATAACAGCGTCACCATATCGCTAATTTCTTTCTAGTTAGGATTAGCACCTAGTCATGGATAGACGTTTCCCCCTCCCACTGTATTGAACAACAGTTGCATAGTGTGTTTCATGTTTACTAGCTATCAAGAAGTAAGTGTTATTGAAATGAGTGCTTAGAATAGTCAATGCGAACCACAACACATGCCGCATTGACTGTGTTAAGTTGCCTTTTTTACACGCTTAATTTAGTAAACCTTGAATGAAGGACCGAGATGAATCATACCCTTTTGTATACTGCTATCTAGTGACCACAATAAAATGTTGGACATATACACATGCTGGTGCACGGCCACGGCAAAATCCTTTCCGCCACACCAAATTACTTAACATAGTTTGATAAAAAAACGAATACAATTTGTGTCCCTAATATTATTTTCTCAAAATATTTTTTTTTATTTGCCTAAATTTGCATTCAACGCAATATTAGCGATTGCATTTTCATTTTTTATGGAAAGCCTAGTAGGCTGTCCATTCTTACTCAATTGCTTTAGCGTTGTGTGTGCTCTCTGGTGCTGAAAGAGCATCGCCATGCACCCTAGTACAGGCTACACTGGCGCAAAAGCTAATGCTGTCAAAGCGGTTTTGAATTGTTTTTCTTCAGCAGCAAAAAACGCAGCATCATTTTAAGATTTGAGAAAAAAAACCTGGCTGCATGCATGCCATTAAGCATTATAGGCACAGGCGTAGGTTTAATGTGGAACGGTAGGGCCATGTCCACTGAATTGTCCCTACCAATAATCTACCACAAGGCTTTCGTTAAGTAAAATAGTATTTCGTTAAAATACTAATTCCTTAATGTCTGTATTGCTTTAGTAAAAGAAAATCAATTTACTCTTCTCACCTTATTGAACAAGATTACTTTGATTATGCTCTGCTTTCATCAACATTTAGGATGAAATTGGTTCTTCCTAATACTGTGAATTGGACAAAGCAGGGAAGAAAGCATGTGAAAACAATTGTTTTCTACACTATTAATCAGTCAACAAGGTCCCCTTTTCCCTATTATATTAGCGAGAATCATTTACATAAGCCAGACCTACAAATGTATGCAAAATGTAACCAACCTTGATGGTGAGGGCACCTCAAGTAGCTAGATCTATACAAACAAAAAACAACAGACAGTTTCATAAACACAAACATTAGTTACTGACGTGTGAGATTCAAATAGTCACTTGCAGAACGGAGGGAAAGTGGTCGGGGGATTTAAATAGAACGAACCTGCCCTAGAACAGTTTCAGCCGGAACTGTCATTGATCAACCGCCAGTTGTAAGGCTTTGCGCTATACTGCTTTTAACAAATAATCGGAAATACCTGCATACCCATTTAAATTAGGCTTGTGAGATCAGCTGTGTCAGTTTCTAATAAATTAAAAATAACAAATGTTTCTGTTTGTGAATTGTATCATGATTATCCAAACTATTATTGCTAGGGGTTTATGATACCATGCTCAATTTATTATTTTTCTCCTTTGGTGGTGAGCAACTGGCGTTTTACGTTCATTACTGCCATTGAGTATTTTTCTTGCACCAAATCCATAACAGCAATGCATTGTGGGTTATATACAACTTTGGAGTGACCATCGTTGTTCACTCGCTCCCTCAGCCCTCCGAGGGTCGATCTCACCAAGTTCACTTCAGATTTTCAGACTAATGGAATGACACTTAAGATGGCGGCGGGGATTCCCCCGAGGGCAAGTGCCGAGGGGAAGTCAATGAGGGCCTGTTGAACGGCTATTGAAACGCAGGATCAGCCTCACCTCTGATTGCCCAACCCCTCAGAAACTGGGTGGACGCGGGGCCGTGGGCAAAAAGCGCGTGTCTGCTACTATCTCTGTAGCCTGTGTGTGCAGAGAAGTGAGGCAGCGGTGAGTTCAGCCTCTCCTCTGATTGTGCAACCCCTCAAACTGGAAGGAGCGCGGGGCCGCGGGCAAAAAGCGTGTCTGCTACTCTGTAGCCTATGCCACCAATGTAATATTTGTAGATCCCTTCATTACATATCCTCACCTTCCATAGTCCAGATAATTAATTTCACGTATCGGAACTTTACCAACAATACACACGGCTAGCTGGTCTCGTCATAAAATTGCAGTGAACGAGCACCAGAAGAGGCAGCTGTCACATCTGCCTCATTGAGGGGTGTGTGTCTTGAGCCTGTGTCATTGACGTTTGCTCACCCTCAACGTTAAGCCTGGTTTATACTTCTGCGAAGCAGCACGTAAACAGCTCTGCATAGCTTCGAAGAGCAGGGGTTTCTGGGAAAGCGAAGCTCACCGAGGCCCGCCAACGTGTTGACGGGGTGTCCTTCCAAATCTTAACAGCCCATCGCGCGAAGCGTCTTCTCAGTGCATCAAACAATCGCTGATTGGTTGAGCAGGCTAGGAAGCGAGTAGATAATCGGTATTATTTGGCTGTATCCAAACAAATTAAAACATAGATGACACAATGAACTGGAGCAGATAGGCTGATTTTCAATTCGAATCATATTAGTGGTTTTCTATGCACTTAGCTTGTACATAGTATAGCCTATATGTTACAACTGTTTTCTGTATTGATTGATAAACTGTATATGAACATATTGTACAGCACTTTGGTCAGCTGTGCTTGTTTTAAACGTTTTCTATTAATAAACTTGATTTGATTTGATATAAGAAAATATGAAAAGCAGTAAGCAACCTTCGGTCTCTTAAATACTTTTGCGGGACATGAACGGGAGTTTCCGTGTCTGTGCTTCTTCTATGGTTTTCTGTACATTCTGGAGTACTGAATTTGACACTGCCACATAGTGGGCCCATTAAACTTAGGTTGAAGTATGGAAAGAAGTAGTTGGAAAAGAAAAAATGACCGGGGTTCACACCGCAGCATTAACTGTAAACTTATCTTATGTTGTTTTGTTATACCGTTCGTCGTTAACTAGTCAAGCACTTCGTTCAGGACAAAAATATAGCATTAGAGCTGACATAAACAAAACGTGATTGGGCAAGTATGGTTAGGAATAACGTTAACCATATACATTTTGTCATGCACTTTTTTTTACAGCCATTTGTAATGTACAGCAACATTAATTACCTGTTTGCATTAGTCTTGTGAAGAGGAAGAAGAAAATGTCAGTAATTCCAAAACTGTTGGAAATTCAAATTTAAACAAGCTGGCTGTGCTTGTGCCTTGAGTAGCCAGGACAACCCCAACAGCTACAATGTAGTTTAAACGACAGCAGGTTCACGCAGTGAAGAAAATGGCGTGTGTAGCGTTTTGAAACTGTTTGAATCTACACAAATATAGAGTTTTTGTTGGTCCGAGTCTTTACGTCATACAAAAGTAAAACTTAGTTTTACAGCATAAAAGTGTTAGTATCTATACAGCTCTTGCTAATTCACAGTTAGCTTCCAAAGAGCGTAGGTTTTGTTTTTACATGAAACAATCCTTAAGTTTAAGCAGTTTAATAAAAAATATACGTTTTATTTAATATCAAAGGACTGGTGAACTGGTTTAAGTACATATTCTTAAATCAGTGAAATATGCAATATTTACCTATTTATATTATTAAAAGCATTGTATTGTCATTTTAAAACTCACCACTGCGCGGCGTTCGTCGCTGGACTTTGAAATTGTCTCAAATTTAAGGTCAAACAGGCACAGAAAAATTTAGCGCTTCTCTCGCATAAGCCAAAAGTCCTACCTCTTCCCATCACATTTGATGGTCAAACTTGGATTTATTCTGAACAAAACCCCTGTCGGGACATGACCTTGAGCGAACCCGTCAATCAGTCAAATAAAACGTATTTAAAATCAATTTCATACACTTTGTTTGACTACGTGCTACCCAAATGAGTAGGTTCGCACGAACCCTTTGAACACCGACAAGACAAAAGCTTTCTTAACCGCAAAAAAATAAAAATAAAATCCATCCAAGGAAAATGGAGACACGCCCCCTTAAAACGTCCATGCGCCCCATCCATTGCTTTCTGACTGTGGTAAGATAACACGCAGTTTGACTAACTAGCAAAGATGTTTGCATTTAGAATTGTGATCGTGTGGGTTGAAAATCAATTTTGCGAAGTTACTGTGATATACAGTTATGTTGTGCTATTGGTATTCGCAATATATGATATGTACTTGAAAGGGAAACTCACTGAGTGTTCATAGCTTATTTTAAATGATGCGTCCATGTCTGAAGCAAGCTAACGTTAGCTACGCAGTGTTACTAACGCTGTAACATGGTAGATTATAGAAACATTTAATGTAGCCTACCCTTTGTAGACATATTTTAATGCTCAAGTTAACTTTAAGTTAGATATGGACTAATTCAACTGCATCTAGGAGCAATGAGATTGTTTCTTTCTCCTTGCTTTGAGGTTTTGTCCATATCCTGGCCTTTCACTGGCTGTCTTTGATCTGTTAGGCCTATTTAAATAAAATGATATTCCAGGATTTATCAAAACGAACTGAGATGTCAATGCCTAAATTAATGGTTAATGTTAAACCCATTTTTGCATGTTTTCATAACAACACTTCAGTGCACATTGACTAACCTATTTACAGACTCACCTATTTTGTCTGCTTTACAGACTAACATTACTAACAGAGATTTTAGAAAACCAACAAGACCCTACGATGCTTGCAAGTTTTTATAGATTTAAGGGAGTGCAATACTTAGTGTAAAGTTAACATTAGCAGTCGGCTTCCATGGACAGAGAGGCATAGGAGAAGTGGATCTTAAGTTTGCCAAATGAGATATCAAATACAGGAACCAAGTGTGGAAATAAGAGGATGGGAGGTATGATGATGCGATCAATCAACTAGGTTGTTTAAGAGCTGCAGATGAGGCCGTCATAAACCTAAAAAAATAGCCATTACAGACAGACTGTTTTGGTTTGCACAGCAGGCCAAATGTAACTGTTATAGGGAGAAGGAAGGCGAGTAGAAAGTCAGGGGACCTAAGCTGTCTGTATGAGGCTGATGTAAGGATCAGTGGTGTCAGATCAATAATAACCTTGTGTGGTGAGCACCTTCTTATACAGAATCCTGCAAGCTTCATTGACTGACCATATGCAGGTTTTAAATAAGCAAGTTTGGTTCTGGGTAGGTGAGCCTGCGGGTGCCAGAGTTTAGTTCTGTAGGTTTGTAATAGGGGGTATCCCACATTTTAAACATAGGCCTATGCTTAGTATACTTATGCTATTCAGGAGCTTTTCATTGATCTGGTTTGCAGCATGTGTTTGTTGTATGTTAACATTTAAGTTTTTTCTATATCATACATCCTAGACTGGTTGCCACAAATAAAAGAAAGACGTTAACACCAGGCCTACTGCTTTTGTCATTTTCTTCCAAACATGTCTAACCCTTTTTATTATTGAAATCTATTAAATAATTAGATTGCTTAGTATTCATTTGTAAGTAGGCCTATGGATATAATTCAGATCAGAGCTCTAGGTGAACCACATAATGCAATGTAGTCGTGATGGAAGTGAAGATGGTATCTTGGTCCAATCAACAGCATAGGCTATAGCCTACTTATGCGCTGGTTTTTAAATCTATAAATTATTTATCTATATAAGTTCACTGTATAGAATAAGGTAGGCCTATCTAGTTATATTTTAGCGTGCCATGAGTTTAGACACAGATCTGTTACCTAATGCCGGCTACCGGTTTGTTTGTCCGGTGGTAGTAGCTTACTAGTACTAGGCTAGAATTTGAGCCTGGTGCCCGCGTCCTGAAGCCGCAAGTCATTTGACGCGATTGCTGTTTTCAGAGTACACGTTTTAAATATTGAACCCTTTATTTAGGCAAACGATTATATAACCTGTCTACCTTGAGTGATTGCAATCCGCTGGCTGGCCGAGCTTCGGACGACGCACACTTTGAGTTTGTGGGTGACGTTCTAGTTAGGCAGACCCCGGAGATAGAACTCGATGCAATGCCGATGTTTCGATGTAAGACCCACGGAGGCAGAACATGCTGTTCTATCTCTGTGGTAAGACCAACGCTCGCCGAGAAGGGGGAGGCTGCAGACCTGGTGCACAGGCAGATACAGGCCCCAGGCAGTTAGAGGACCCTGTTACTAGGCTAGTAGTATACTTAACGTCCAGTTGGTGGCGGTAATGCACCTTAAACTGTTTTGCCAACCGCCAATAAACACTTCAAAGAAGAAGACAAAGAAGAGAAAGGAGCTGAAGATACTAGTTAGAGGTATGCTAATTGTTTAAGTTATTGTTCAGCAATCCCGTAATGTTGGGTTATTTAAATAATTACTATCTTATTGGTTGATATCAATTCATTGCAATATTTCTTGTGATTTTAACGTTTTAAGTTATTGCACCATGCATTATTATCTCCATTTTTAGTCAGTCCAATTAACGCAGTATTATCCTTGCTGAGTTAAAGGTGCAGCATGTAGTTCTAGAGATTTGGGGGAAAAATTGCAAGAATTTGACATCACAACACCAAAGGCCAACCTCCTGAGTCTTTGGTCCCTTCCTATCCCTCTCAATGGCCCATCCCACACTTGCCTGTGCGCACTGACTTGACTTCATGAGCCTGAGCAGGGCAGTGTTTCATGAATCGTGTATGTGGTGCATATTTTCGCTTCTCACCAACAGCGCATAAAGCCATGTCTGTTGAGGTGAGAAACAAAATAATCCCGAGCTAACATTAACAAAAACTATTTCATAATTGTATTCCCCTATTAGTATGAGCTAGTGCATGACAGTTGTTTTTATTTAGCTGTGATTGGCACCATAGCTACTATACGTTGCCGAGTATATCCAACATATGCATGTAAACAAATAATGCCTTTTTGACATAAATCTGACGCGATACTGTAAGGGACATTTTGGCATCCTCACTGATGTTCAAGCCTAAACTGTGGTTCCAATGTGGGGGAAGGGTCAGAGTGAAGACCAGGTGACAAAAGAGACAGTATGTGCCTTTTGGAGACACTGAAGGCTAACGTTTTGTGTCTTAGACATAAGATAAAATGATGTCTACGGGTCCTATGTACGTGTCCTTATTAATGCTGATTACGTCCACTCCCTTCCACCTTGACCGATGTAATAATTTTTTATCTTAGACCAATATACTCGTTTCAACCTTGTCAACTAATCAGAACTTGCTCTATCGTTAGAGTGAACTCACTGTAGTAATTTCTCTGTGTACATAGACTCAGACTCTGTAGTCATCAATAAAATTGTACTTGATCTTTTCATGGTTTCTCCCTCTCATTAATTGGTTATTTTCTGTCACAGATTGAAATTATCCATTACAATACTTCCTAAAGCTCTAAAACTGCACTTGGCGATTTGACAAGCCAAGTCTTTTGCGACGATATGCAACGACTTCAGCCGCCTTGCAAGTATTAGTTCATACCGCTGCTACTTTGTCTGCGATGCGAATTGTAACAACAAGCTTGTTTGGAGGGTGACACTGTATGTATTTTACCTAGGAGTGTGCACGCGAGGTGATTGACAGGCAGATAGCCCTAACTCCTTGCAAAAACACTCCTGATTGGTTGGGGATAGGCGGGCATCCCTAGATTTTTTTAAAAGCTGAATACAGGGCCCAGGGCGCTCACATATAGTGCACCTTCTCTCTGAGCGTTTGGTTTAATGTTATCCTGTTTAATTAATGTTTAATTACATATCCAGGAGGTACGTAATAAATGTAAAAAAACAGAAAAAAAATATGTATAGCTAGAAATTCAAACTTACATACTGCACCTTTAACAGCGTTACTAACTTTATCCTGGAGGCAGATGAGAAATTTCTAAAAGGACCTGTCATTGACATAAGGTACAGTAAGGATCCCTAGAAAGGAAATAATGATAATAATGATAATAATGATCAAACATTGACATCCTGCCATTATTTACAAATAACCATTTTCTTTCCAACTTTCCTTTTTTCTTCAGTGAGCAGGAGGAATTTAATAGAAAAAAATCAAACCCAGTTGGAAGAAGAGTGGTGACAGGCACAACTAAAGTCCCATACTCCCATTAGTTAAAGTTGTTTTAATAAATACTTTACGGTTAACAAAAAAGTTGTCTTTCTTCTCACATTGCTAAATGGACATTGACATTTTAGAAAGGGGTGACTTGTTTGTCTTATAAGTAAAATGCTATGTAGAATCTGTAGGCTAGATGTATGACAAACAATAGTGAGTAGTACAGCAGCTATTTAGTCGATGGTGCATTTCATTACACTGTATGTCTTAAGGGGTTATATATTTGAATTGAACGTTTATATCTAAATTCAGATCAGCTAAAACTACATGTAGCCTATCACTCAATTGCACTATGTAAAAAAAAAAAAACATAAGTGGATATAACTATATGCTAAAACAGTAAGGCAAAATGTCGAGCTTCCATTCCTTAGGCATTCCACTCTGGTCTTAACGTGTTTTATACTTTCATTTTTTAATTTCCATCTTATTTCGGATTTTAACAGAACTTGAATTTTAAATATTTCTTGTAAAAAAAAAAAAAAAGTAACTTAATTTGTGAAATGCAATGTTTTAGCTTTTAAATTAGCTGCGATGCATGACCCCGTGTATGGTACAATCAGTAGTGCAGCATACTTCATATTAATATGTTTATATTTAAATTCACAAAACCATCTCAATGTGAAGCTAAATAACATAAAAAATTGTCTATAGACTGTTATTAATGTAGAATCAATTCAACACAGGTTATTAACGTATACTTTTCGACTACATATGGTTATCTGTGCAGCATACTTCATCTCATGTCTTAATATAATGTCAATATTTAAATTCACAAAACTATCGCAGTGTAAAGCTAAGTAACATAAAAAAAATTGTCAATGGTTATTAACGTAAAATCAAATTTGTTAAAGTCTACAGAGGGTTGTTAATGTATACGATTGAACCGCATATGGCTATCTGTCTGGGGCCTGTATCTGCCTCTGGGGCCTGAATTTGTCTCTGGTGCCTGTATCTGCCTGTGCTCCAGGTCTTCAGCCTCCCCCTATAGCGTTCGCCTGGCGTATGAGTGCTATCTGGGTTGTGTATACTGCCATCTAGTGACCGCAACAAAATGGACTTTGAAGGAGCAATATGCTCCCATCCGAGTGAAGTGTAGTATGGATTCACGATACCTCTACAAGTCAAACCAAGTTTCTCGAAATTCACTAGATTCCACAGGCACTTGAAATAAACCCACAACATTGACAAGACACGTACTGAATGTGAGTTAAGTTGTATTTGTTTAACGTTAAAAAGAATTGTGGTGACTTGAATTGGACAGTAAATTGAACCAAAGTTTGCTAGCCTAAAGTGTGAGTTGTATAGTGCATAGTATGACACTGGCACCATTTGATTTAGCTTCATTAATGTCTAAATTAAGACATTGGCTAACACGTATCAAGTGTTCCCCACAATGCATACTTGCCGCTGTAAAAAATTTTTTTTGTTTTGATTTAGTGAACTCTTAACTCCATATCCAAGTTGTGATGGTTAAGTTATTGCCATGTACGTTAGCTAGCATGCTTGTTAAACGATACAGACGGAACTATTACTGACATGTATATGTTAACCAACATTTTATTGCGGTCACTAGATGGCAGTATACACAAGGGTATGATTCATCTTGGTCCTCCATTCCAGCTCCCCTCAATGCTTAGAACGTGGCAGCACGGTGGCTCAGTGGTTAGCACTGTTTCCTCACAGCAAGAAGGTCCTTGAGTTCAAACTCCACCTGACACAAGGGATTCATAACAAAGATATACTCCAACTGATTAATGTTTAAAAATAACTGTTTGAATGTTTGATGTACAGCTCCTAGAATTCTGAGATTGCTATTACATGAATGTTTACGTTTGTGTAGTTTTGTTTTATTTTTAGTCTCTTAATAGGCAGGACAAAACACGTTTTCAGTTTCTTCTTAATCGAGTAATTAAACAGTGAAATGCTCCGAATTTGTGTTACTAAACGTTAGTTAATAAACACAAATTCATAAATTATCAGTTTTTCTAAAAGAGACAGTTTTAGTGTCGAAAAAAGGTTTTTATTTTACGGAGTTGATACTTCCGTGTAGCCAAGCGCTGTCTTCAAAAAGCTGAAACCTCCTATGGCCAACTTTGACATTAGTTTGCTTCTTTATCGTGAGAGAAATAATGGATATGTTGCTACAGATACTTTGAAAAACTCACTGCCTTTACAGTTATATGGTCGTTTACCTAAATTAAGGCTACAATATTAAAAACGTGTACCCTGAAAACCGCGAACGTGTCATCAACTTAGCTTTTTCAGGACGCGGTCCTTAAACTACAAAAATTATAAGGCTCCAAATAGGCTAGACAACCGTAACAGCTCCAACGTAGCCAACGACAGCACATTCACGCAGCGGTGTAGAAAATCGCGCTGTGTAACGTTTTGAAACTGTTTGAATTGACACAAATGTAACGAGTCTTTTAAGTCATTCAAGAGTAGAACTTAGTTTCACAACATATAAGTGTTAATATCTATACAGCTCTTGCTAATTCACAGTTAGCTTCCAAATAGCGTAGGTTTTGTTCTTACTCGAAAAATCCTTAACTTTAAGCAGGTTAATACAAAAATGTTTTATTTAATATCAGATGAATTAGTTTAAGCACATATCCTTAAACCACTGATATTCAATCTTTACATATTTCTACGGCGATAACATCATTTGTCATTTAAAATTCACCACTGCGCGGTGGTAGACGCTAAACTTAGTTAGAATCTGCCTTTTTTAGATCACAACGGCCAGTCAAAAATGATGCGCCCCTAGCGTTTAAGCCAAATTTCCGGTCCCTTCCCATAATATTAAACGGTCAAACTTCGACTCATTTTCAAGACAACCTCTCGGGACGTGACCTTGAGGGGTTTTTCTTCACCATGGAAAGGATTCTGCGATGTCCACCACTGTTGTCTTCCGATCGGTCATATCTAAATGACAGGATGGTCTAAAATGTGTTTCAAATACTTCCAGACCTTTTAACTGTCAATTGTGTTGCTACTAAAATGCATCCTGAGAGTCGCTTGAGAGCTGAATATGTTTTTCACAGGACATAGGAGGTCTCATTAAGGAGTGAGCCTAATATCAGATCATTCACTTCGTGGAAATTAGAGATCCGCCCACTCAAAGCATGTGATACATTTGATGCTTTGAAGTACTTCACTTGTGCCCGGACAGGGGTAAGAGCGATATCTTTCTCCACTTTCTGACTAATTTCATTTGGTTTGCAACGGAAAAACAATATAGAGAGACATAATCTCAGTGTATGTGTTCATTGGTTTTTCATAATTTTGTGATGACCTGACAGCATGTCCGGGAAAATATTAACTGTTGATTATTTCAGTAGAAATTGAAATGATGCTTCTGTGCCTGTAGCAAGCATAGACAGCCATGCTGGGAAGCCTGGTCTCTTTGATCTTTTGAAACATTACATTAAATACGCCAGGACATTCAGAAACGTAGTAGGCCTAGGCCTATATGTTAATGCATGAATACATTTAAAAAAAGGTTTTAACAGTAAAAAAAACATGACATGTTTAGGTTAATTACATTATATAGACCTATCACAGGATCATGTCTGTCTGTCGACTGTGACCTGTTCTATTGGGCAGCTTAAAATAAACTGAGATTTCTTTTTATTCAGTTATTTATTATTATTCAGTCTTTATATTTATTATTAAGTGAAGAAGCAACGAGCCCAAAATAAGCTGCAGTAAGATGCTGCCACGGCTTAGTAAGATTGTGCCAAGACAGTGTGATGCTCTAGGTTCAACGATGTGTCAGTTGAAAAATCTGTGAAGCTTGATCTTAATCTGTTGACTATCAGGGTAATTAGATAGATTACAGACAGAATGTTTTAGTTGCACTGCAGGCCAAATGTAACTGTTATAGGGAGGAGGAAGGCAGAGTTGTCAGCGCCTAGAAAGTCAGGGGACTTGAGGCTGTTGTAAGGATCAGTGGTGTCTGGTCAAAGTTAACCTTGTGTGGTGAGCACCTGCTTATACAGAATCCTGCAGGCTTCATTAACTGACCATATGCAGGTTTTAAATTAGCAAGTTTGGCTCTGGATAGGTGAGCCTGCAGGTGCCAGAGTTCAGTTTGGTAGGTTTGTAATAGGGGGTATCCCGCCTTTTAACATAGGCCTATGGTTAGTATACTTATGCTATTCAGGAGGTTTGCATGGATCTCGTTTGCAGCCATAGTGGAGAACGATGTTTGTTGTACCGCTGTCCTGACAAAGTGAAGGCACGGAAAACTTTGAGGGGGCAGATCTTTTTTGCCTTGGTATACGTGTACTTTTTTTTTTTTGCTGATTATTTTCAAGAGGCCTTGGTCTAGTCAGAGTTGAAAGGCCACAATGGAACTTTTTGATTAAAGTTATTAGCGATTCAAGTAAAGTACATGACCCGTATTTTAAATATATTTTTAAAATAAACCCCGGACAGGGGTTTACTTCAAAATGAATCAAAGTTTGACCATCAAAAATAATGGGAACAGCGAAGCAATTTCACTTGAAGATAAGGGGTGCTGGACTTTTTTGTGCCCGTTTGAGAAAGAACATTACGATCAATTCCAGCGTTGACTACCACGCAGAGGCGAGTTTTGAAATGACAAAATTATGTTATTAACAGTAGAAATATGGAAAGCTGGAATTATCAGTGACTTAAGAATATATTCTTAAACCAGCCTGACAAAAAATGACATTGACGAGCGCCACGCTTTTGGCTTCTTGGAAATAATGCACAGCCGTTCAGAAGCGAGTAGGTTATTTACCAAAGTATGAACTAGCCTTTTGAAGCTGTAATTGTTTGTTAATGTTCCCTGTCTCTACTAGACAAGTTAGCAAAATCTAGCGTGAAGGCTAAAAAGGATTTGAAAAATAATGATAATACTTAATTCTCATAATTTTTAGGGGTGCTGAGAAGGAATTTGGGGTGCTTGGGCATCATCATTATAATGATTCTGACAGGACATTCCATCCCTGTGGTTCCCACTGCTGGTGACAAGGATGTCTATGCCTTTAAGATGTATTACTGGTGTACTGATGTACTGGTATTATCAGCCAGTTGATGAGGATTCCCTTTCCAAGTGAAATTTTACTCTGCTAAAATATTTAAACATTTATAAAGTGAATGAAAAATTAGGTCAGCAAATGGTCCTAGGCTTCCAAATTTGCGTCCTTTCAATGTATAATGAATTTCTTAAATGTATAAATTAATCTGTTATTTAGCAAAAAATATATGGTTGGTGAGAATGCCAAAAATACCCGCCCACTTCCTTTATAATCATACTTCCTGTAACTATCGGGGAAAGGGTTTTTATTCGCAACAAATTGTATTTCCCCTATTAAGTCTGTATCACGGTAACTCGGTGGCAAACCAGAGGTGCACTATGTCGTTTGTTAGCACTCTTCGACAGTGGGATGTGGCTGTTGATTATGTCGATCTGGGGAACTATGCTGAAGCGCTTAAAGATTTTTTGGACATTCAAGTTCCCAACTCCAAAATCTCTTTCAACATTGGAAGTTTGCATCTGTTAACTGAAGACTTAGATGCTGCTGAGAAGGTAAAATGTGACTCGAAGATATCCAATTCATTCTTAAACATTCACCAAAAATACTTAGTTCCTAAAGACCAAATGCCACCAATTAAAATAAAAAGTTTGGATACTTGATTTATTTAATTGAGGAGTTTTCATGATGTAGAAAATACAAGTAATATAAAAGGGGGAAGTGTGAATACTAAATGTAAGCTGCTTGTTTCATTTTGAGGAACTAACTACCTTGTTCTTTGTTTTTCAACCAGGCTTTTGATTGCAGTATATGCAAAGATGAACACTTGGCTGTTGCCTTTTTTCAAAGAGGGATCACATTCTTAAAAAAAGAGAGGTAAGGCAGTGAAACTTTTAACACTAAAGTAACTTTTTAATTGTATCTTGACTCAACTTGTATGCCTTGATAATTCAAATATATGTATCACTTGATTTAGGATTCTATAGTTCCTGATCAAGTAAAAATAGACGATATGAAGTAATTTGCAATTTAACAGCACCACAAAGCTTTTCGCAAGGGGTGCAGATTCTCACACATTAACTAAATACAGTATATACAATAAATCTACATTCTGGCACAATACATTCTGGGGTTACACTTTATTCTCAATTTGATTATATATTTTTTTATCATATATTGAAACATAACATGCAAATTAAACTTCTAAGTGAAAACTACTTCAATCATTTCACAGGGTACAATGTTTGCAAAATATATTTGTTCATCCACTTTCAGGTTTCTGGAGTCTTTTGCTGACTTTAATAATGCGTATACTGAGTTGAGGGGCAACCAGTTGATCGATTACAAACCCCTTGGTCTAAGATACAAATTATATGCTTGCGAGGTGAGTGCTCAAAATGTTCAGTTTTAAGGTAATGCTATGCAATGCTTTAAGGAAGTGCAATGTTTAGCAGTAATGTTTTATAAAGTAAAATAATTAGAGGAAAAACTGCAGCCTAAGTTCACAGCTTTTCCTTGTCGCAAAGCTTTGTATTTAATTTTCTATGGACCCTCGTCACCTTACTTTTCCTTTTGTTCAACATAAAAACAACATTCAAATCAAATCAAGTTTATTTAAACAGCACATCTAAAACAAGCAGAGCTGACAAAAGTTCAGTACAATACATTCAAATACAGTAAGCTATATCAAACATAACAAAAAACAGTTGTGACATGCAAGCTAAGTGCACAGAAAACCACTATTTGGATTTGAAGACTAATTAATAGAATACGTTTTGAGCCAAGACTTATTTTGGATTTTACCTTTACAGGGAAGCCCACAAGCACACTCATAAAAACATAATCATAAAGATAATACTGTAGCCCAAACAAAAATACAAAAACATCATAAACAATACATCCTATAAATTCAACACAGTATATTATATGTATCTTTATCCTATTTTTGAATGAGATTAAAGCATCTAATTTAAAGCCACTATAGGCAACTTTTTTGTATTAACGTATTATTAATACCT
Source organism: Galaxias olidus (assembly GCA_026901105.3). Classification (NCBI taxonomy): domain Eukaryota; kingdom Metazoa; phylum Chordata; class Actinopteri; order Galaxiiformes; family Galaxiidae; genus Galaxias; species Galaxias olidus. Next base: position 77,134 of record JAPMUY010000803.1, read on the forward strand.
TTCTACAGTTTGCACTTTGTAATGTCTATGGGAGAATGAAAAAAATCGCCGTTCAGATCAGTCCTCTTGAAGTCTCAATATTGAATATAAAAGTTGTGTTCCGCCGGTAGTGATCTCCCGCGAAACTGTGACGATTTGCTTTATGGCACAAGGAAGTGCGTCACTAAAGCCTGGTTTACACTTCTCCGTGAGCGCGTTAGCGAACGTAAACTTTCATTTGCCGCTTCCATTTGCACAGTAGTTTGCCTACATATTTCAACGTAAGTTTAACGGGCCCACTAGGTGGCAGTGTCGCATTCAGTAATCCAGAATGTACAGAAAACCGAAGAAGAAGCACAGACACGGAAACTCCCATTCATGTCCCGCAAAAGTATAAATAACGAGATGAAGGTTGCTCACTGTTTTTCATATTTTCTAATGTCAAATCAAATCAAGTCAAGTTAATTTATAGAGCACGTGCACAAGCACAAGCAGCGCTGACCAAAGTGCTGTACATTTACATACATACAGTTTATCAAACAATACAGATAACAGTTGTAACATATACAGCCTATATGTAGGCTATAGTGCATAGAAAACCACTAATATGATTTGAAGGCTATTTAAAATCAGCCTATCTGCGTTTTCATTTGTTTGGATACAGCCAAAATATTACCGAATATCTACTTGCTTCCTACCCTGCTCAACCAATCAGCGATTGTTTGACGCACTGAGAAGACGCTTCGCGCAAAGGGCTGTTAGGATTTGGGAGGACTCCACGTCAACACGTCGGCGGGCCTCGGTGAGCTACGCTTTCCCAGAAACCCCTGCGCTTCGAAGCTACGCAGAGCTGTTTACGTGCTGCTTCGCAGAAGTATAAACCAGGCTTAAATCCCGAAGAGATGCCCATACTTGGAGTATAGTCTTTGATCATGCAAGTGATATGCAGTGACCACGAGCATTCTGCATGTCTTCTTTGCGACAGTTAGGGAAAATTTTATAATTACATCAAGCTTTACTCGAGGAACCTGAAGAACCAGCCAATCACGAGACATTGTTTGATAATGACTAGAGCGACATTCAGTAAGGGGATGTCCGGTAATTAGGTAGCTTGTGTAAAATCGCTTTATATACAAATAGGAGGCAGTACTGCGTTCTCCTAGCCGCCAGGGATGGCCAGCCTACTGCATGATACAGAGTGCAATGATGTGATTCCCAGTAATAAAACGAAGTGCAGAATGATATATTGTAAGATAGTTACCTCACTTCGTAGTATAGGCCTCAAGTCTGTCCGTGAAGTTGGCGAAAAGAGACACCCTTCGAAGTCCACAATCGCAACCTGATCGATTTAACGGCTCGAGCGCTACAGGTTTTAGGGTTTTATTTTAGGTTAGTATTAATTATTAAGATAGTTAACAACGTAATAGTTTTTTAATCCCTAGGCCTATGCAAAGTTAGTTGTTAGTTAGTTAGTTAGTTGTTGCTGCCGTAGTCCTATATGCTCTAGTTAGAGAGAGACACCCGTCTAGGCCTAAACCCTAAAAATATGGGAAAAACTATTTATTTTTAAATTTTTATCGCCAAAGTCAGAGGTGAGCTTATACACAAGGTCAACTTGTACGCGCACAAATACGATAATTCTCTAGGATTTCTGGGTGTTTGTGGTTCACTATGAATGGCCAAAATAGATTTGAACGCCAAGCTTGAAAAATTAAAACAACGTGCATAAAATCCTCTAGCTTCAGATTATTTTGTTATTTAAGGCAGAGATGTACTGTAATGTAACATTTGAAGCCAAATATTAAGTGAAAAGGTTGGGTGAAATGCCCCTTTAAGTGGCTTTGAATCCGAATTTTAGCTGTTTGATATTGAATAATGAAAACAACATGGATAAAATCCTCTAGCTTCAGATTATTTTGTTATTTAAGGCAGAGATGTACTGTAATTAACATTTGAAGCAAAAATATGAAGTGAAAATTTTGGGTGAAATGCCCCTTGTGGCTTTGAATCAAAAATTTTAGCTGTTTGATATTGAATGCTTTTTATTATTATAAATGTATTTATGTTCAGATTCAGTTTGTTCGACTATTTGTGTGACTCATATTACATAGAAATTAGAAAATGTATTACATTTTTAAATTACACAGATATATACAAATGCAACTATGAAACTACATAGTTACCTGTGTCACAATCAAACCGTGTCTGGCTCTACTGATTTTTCCTTGGCCACTCTGCCTGAGCGTTTGTGGAATCTCTGCAGGTTGTGTGATCTGAGCCAAGGATCCCAGAAACTGAGTTGATGAGTATTCAAATGAATATAAAGCATGAGACATCCCCATAGGTGGCGGGTGAGGCTGAGGTTTGGGAAAGCCAATATTTGACCAACATACTGGTACTGATACTGATACTGTTAACGTTGTCCTCTGTGGTCGTTATGCTCAACACATGCACTGGCAAATAATAACGCATTGCTAACAATCCAACACAGTAGGCCTAAAAGTAGGCTGACTACCGGCTTTATTTGACCAACTACCATACTTGTTTTGTTTTGCCGCGCCTCTATGAATCTTCTAGTAAAGGTGAATCCTAGATATAAATTGGATAACTTTTGAAGGAGGATACTCAATGCTGAAGACATTCTCAGTCATGGTTGTAAAAAGATTCTCTCCCAGTGCCACTTGCGGCATAATGCAAATCAGTTATGATGTTGTAATTGCATATTGTACTACAAAACAAAGTGCTTGTTTTCACAAGCTGCGCAATAGTGTTCTGGTCCGTGTCCGGTCCAGTTTATCATCCCGATTGTCAGAGGGTTCCAGCCACATTCGGCGTAAAGGAGTACAGCGGGTGTGATTGCCACGCGTATCTGGCGAGTTGAGGGTGGATCCGGCACAGTGTCCACTGTAATCTGGGTTCGTTACCCGCCGTCTATGGCTGACAGTCTTTTGACTGCAGATTATGGTTGGCCGAGAGACATATTTTTTGTGTTGCTGTCAGTATCACAAGCGAGAGGCACGTTCACTATCCTAGATAGACATGGTGCTGTTGCTGGCCTTGTTTAAGAAAGTTTGCGTGTGTCTTTTTGGCTGTAGTGATAGTTGAAAATATATTTTTGTTTTTATTATTGTAGGAAGTGCCAGAGCGCAACTCCATTAGGGCGCGTCACGTATTTCCTCAGGTCAGGTGAAAGGTCATCATGTGACGTAAACTGACTGATGGCAGCTAGGTTATTATGTGATGCGCCAGTGATAACACATCGTGTTATTGTGAAGTCATAATTATTAGGCCTTTTTTTGGCGCTTAGCCTACCAACTACGCGAGTCATTCAGCCTACATTACAGAGGCCCAAAAATATTTGGACAGTGAATCCATGATTCCAGTGCTGACATTTTAAGTGGCAAAAGTAATTGGACAAACAAACTCTCAATGGGACTTGATTTACTACAAACGCTGGGTTTCCTCCTTTGTGATGCTTTGCCAGGCCTTTACTGCAGCGGTCTTCTGTATAACTTGAGCAAGTGAAAGCAGCAGTAATTGTATGTGGCCTACTCTCAAATTAAATGTTTTTGTTGTGCAACAGGGCTAAGGGGCCTACGTGAATGAAACGTAAATGCTACACAGGTTTTTTCATTTTTTTTCATTTCATCTTTATTGACAGACTTCAGGGTCCATTAGAAGAACATACAACATAAACAACAACACAAACAACTGAGTCACATAACAAACATAGATCAGCAGTACCACTTACTCCTTCAAAAGACATTGATACCAATTCTTTCACAAAGGGGATTGATACCGGACTACACTGAGCTTAGCATCTACCAGCAGCTTTATTATGGAGTTCTGCGAGTCATTCAGCCTACACATAAATTTGTACATCAAATTCCTTAACAGAGCATGGAAAGAATAGATTCTTGCTTCACAAAACAAAACACTTGCACCACTCCACCTAGGCTTTCTAAGTAAAATCCTCAAACAGTCATTATAGGCAACTCGAATCTTATGAAAGATTCCCCTTTTAAACTTCACCCACAGACTGGCAGTATACAGCGGAGTGCAATAAGCACGAAACAGACTTATTTTGACATGAGCCGAACACATATTGAATTTCCTTGCCAACATGTTAGCTTGAGCATATAATATACGGCACTGCCTGTACATGTCATCGTCATCGTCATCATACAATGTATCAGTAATGAAGTGCCCCAAATATTTTGTTTTAGTACAACAACATAACTCCTGCTTTGCCAAGTAAAACACAGGGATGTTAAGATCCTTGTCTCCTTTTGCTCTACATATCATGGCAACACTTTTTTTTGCGTTGTATTTAACATCATGTTTTACCCCATAATCAGAACATATAGTCAGTAACTGTTGAAATCCAGCACTGCTAGGAGAGAAAATAGCGAAGTCATCAGCATACATACAATGGTTAAAAAGGGTGTTACCAATCATACAGCCAGTTCTGCAGCGTGTTAGCTGATCAGAAATATCATTCATATATACATTAAATAGAGCAGGAGAAAGTAACCCTCCCTGCCGAACACCTTTACCAACTCCAAAGGGAGCAGAGACACTATTGCCCCATTTGACCTGCATAGTTTGGTTTGCATACCAGAATGCCAGGAGTCTTATCAGGTAGTCAGGCACGCCCCTTTGACTCAATTTAAGGAAGAGTTTAAGGTGGTTCACCCGGTCAAATGCTTTGGAGGCATCAATAAAACCTATTAACACAGGAGTTCTGCCTCCTATATGTTTAAACCACTTTTTTCAAAGCATAGATACATAATTCAGTACCATGATTAGCCTTAAAGCCAAACTGATTATCTGTGGTACCAATTTAATCACCTACCCGGACTAATAAAATGCTTTCTAATACCTTGGATAACACACTGGCTAGTGCGATAGGCCTATAATTATCCAGGCTACTAACCTTGCCAGCTTTGTCCTTGACAGGAACAAGAGTGTCTGACAACAGAGTCAGGCAACAGTCCATGGGTCATAAAGCCTGTAAAACATATGGCCAGGAGGACAGCAACCTTAGGGCTCGCAAACTTGAGGTGTTCTGCAGTGATGTGATCTAGACCGCTCGCTTTGCCTTTAGAAAGCTGCATTATTGCCTGATAGACCTCTCTAGTTGTGATTCCTAGGGCATACAGATTGGAAATGTTACCCACTTTGTAGGGGTCACTTTTAACACAGTTAAATAAGAGTAATGTTGCCTCCACAGCTCAGCTATATTATCGGCTCCTGAAACTCCCTCAACGGAGCATGGTAACAATGTATCACCCTTATTCAGAGCTCTCACCCCCTTCCAAAAACCAACAACATTGTTACAGAGTAGTTTGTCAGCCATAGAGTCTGCTCTCATAACTTGTTCTTGATTGGAAATATAACGTACTGCATATTTATACCTAGCAGTGGTGAACTTTTTATGATCCAAGACCGACCCGTCTGGGCCTACCTGCCAGAACCCAAGCCTTGTATGCAACCTTAGCTTCCGCATGATGAGCTGCTACATGCTTGTTCCAACCTGCCTTGATTTTGCCTGCCTGATCAAGATGGGTGAAATACGACCTACTGGCCTCAAACACAGCCCCCACAATACAATCATACATACCACAGAAGTCTTCTCGGTGAGAAATGTTACAATTTACATTTAAACACATGATGGCCTCTTTGGATAAATATACATCACTCAAGAGATTATCAGTTTTTCCATAGTATGACAATATATCATCATTAAGTTTAGACCAATCCAGTTTAGCTGAGCAGGCACTATTTACCTCATAAGACATTTCAGGTAGACTATCCACCTAAAGAGTCATAACAAATGGCACATGATCAGACAAAGATTCCTCATACAAGATTTTCATAGATCTCACAATAGCATGGGCTTCTGTAGTGCTTATACAATGGTCAAGCCAAGATGTTGTGTGCCAGGCATCACTTATGTAAGAAAAGCTATCTGCAGGCAACAACAGTTGGCTTGATAATTTAAGATTATTATCATCACAAAACTGCAACATATGTTTAGCAAAAAGTGAGCGTCCATCTGAGAGGTCAGCATTCATATCCCCAACCACATAGACACTTGAGGAATTATTATCACAAATAAAGCACTGTATAAAAGCAAGTCTATTCAGGTATTCATCCTCATTCTGTTGACACTCAGAAGGTGTATAAACATTTAGGATAATAAAGTCTTTGTTTCTGAACTTCAACTGTACAGCAATACACCAGTCAGTTTCGAGCCTTATGACATTAATGACTGAGTCAAATTTTTTGTGCCATAGGATAGCCACGCCTCCTGCTATCCTTCCTCTCACAATTCCCATGGTGAGATCTGTTGTGGATTCCCCAGCCCCATGGAAGTTGTCATTTAAAGAGTTCAATTTTCCCAAATCCTGTTTAGGTAAAAATGTTTCTTGCAAACATAAGATGTCACATTCACGCAACAGGTTGTCGACAGCCATGCGACGAGCCTTGTCACCTGCACTGTTGCCAACGCGCAGCCCCCGACAATTATAAGAACAGATACGCATAACGATTATGTAGATAGTGCAACAGTATTCCCACTCGGCACACTGACTCCAGGCTTAGAGGTGACTGCACCTCCTGCTTTACGTGGCTCGTAATATCTACGCACCACAGAGCCTTCAGGCCAGAGCTCCGGGTTATACATCTCTGTAATGTCATTGCATTCAGCACACACTTTAAATGAGCCGTAGCTACTGACCAAAGTGACAATACGTTAACAAAGAACGTCCCGACTAAGCTTGTCTTTAAGATAGTTGGATAGCGTCTCAGCATCTAGATCTGGCGAGAATTTGGTTGCAAACACACTTACCAACTTTGTTTGCACCACTTTTATATTACCTTGTGCCCCAGTGCCGACAATGAGTTTAGGCCTCCTCTGAACAGGGTTGTCTGCTCGCAGTTGAGACGTGGCAGACTGACCCTCGGAGTATTTCCTCCTACGTCGGCCCTTTTTCAAAACATCACTCCATTTCGGCGATCTTGGGACAGCCGCAGACCCTCCAGGGTTTTCACCTGCACTCCCGTCGAAGGTCCCAACTTCTTCCCCAACACATTCTCCCAAAGCCAGCCCCGTGCGGGGAGCAGTAGCCGAGGCAACAGTGATGGGATCGCTGGCAACAAGAGAGCCAGGGAAGCCCGCAGCCGCCACCGATAGCAAGCCGTAATCCCCAAAAGAGGCTTCGAGGGGTGTAATACCGCAAGCGACTCCAGCCTCGCCTGGTTTACCCAGGCTAAGCCTACTGCCACGTCTCTGCTCCAAACACTGCTCAACACCGGCAACTCTGCTATCCATGTTCGTAGTCGTACTACGCAGAAACTCACTGACTTCAGATTGAAGCTTCACAGCGTGCCTAATCGCACAAATCTCACTGTACAATTGCTTCATCTTGCCCAGCAGGTTAGAAACGTCTCTGTTGTTAAATGCCACAGGTGGCAACTCATCAAGATAGTGAGAGACAAAACTAGGAATGTTATCTCCACACTCATTTAATACCTTTAGACAACTTTTGATGTTATTGACATCCTTCTGGTTGCCCTTGTAGGCCACACACCATTGCTTTGTATCAGGGCACACTTCAAACAAGACCTTTGTTCAACTCAATCCACTCAGAGTCAAAGGTACTTGAGGCTACTAAAACTAGTTCCTCTTGACTCATCGTTTTTATTTTAACTGCAAGGAAGTTTAGAAATTCATCCTCTACGATAACCAAGCCATCCACAGTTTTATAAATAGTTGGTTTTGTTCGAGGGCGGCTGAAACAATGCGCAGCCGACCCACTGCACGCTTTATTCTGTATTATATTCATTAAATGTTCATTTTCACAGATTTGGATCTATTGAGAAGAGTCAGTATCATTCAGTCAGCTTCACCAATACCATTAAACACTACTTTATTCATTCATTAAATGCCAAAATTAAACATGTGAGGCATTCTTACACAATACAATCTTACTAAAGTCAACTACAAAAACAAATGGTGTCAGGGGAACTTTGTGTGTGTGTCTGGCATCTTATTTGTAAAGGAATTTGGCCATTCTGTCATTCTGAAAGGTAAACCTCTAAATTACTTAAGTCAGGGATGTTTTTGATTTGTTTTTTCTCCATAGAGAGCATAGCCAGAGCATTCATGCGATTCTGTGTTCACTTAGAAATACAAATACACAGTATATAATTATTAGAAATACCAGCAATTGATATTCCAGTTTCTTCACATTGTCCAATACTGTCATTGAATGTTCTTTTAGGCAACAATTCCTTAATCCCAATTTATTAATTCTTAGAGTTGCAGCTGAGTGTTGCTGGAATAAAGTCAAGATTTTTAATTCTTTGTGAGAGAGAAACATGCTGCCCCCCTAGGATGTTCACCAGGGCCTCTTTGGGTCTGTTCCTTTTATCTTAGCCAAAGAGGAGGAGGAGGGGGGGGGGGGGGGGGGGGAATTCTGTGATTGGTTTCCCTACAACAGACATGTTTTTTTTTTTTTTTTTTTAGAGAGAACGCTAACCTTCACAATTTGGATGTTAACGTTATTTCCATGGAGTCAAACATTGGCTACTTAAGTCTTAAGTTAGTCTTAAGTTAAGGCACCATAAATGATGGCTTACTGCCTTGGAATACTGCAAATAAGCATTAGGTTAGGACACTACCGTGCTTAGCCAGATGTTGTGGGAGTACCGTCAAGAACGAGTTCATTATGCCGTGTTTATACTGCTGCTTACTGCATATGAGTTATATTTGTCTAAGTGGACGTTAGCAAGCTCAAGTGTAGCTAACTACTACTCCGTAGCGATTGGAGGGGGAAACTGGGGTTGTCGGCTAAAGCCTGGTTTATACTTCTGCGAAGCAGCACGTAAACAGCTCTGCGTAGCTTCGAAGAGCAGGGGTTTCTGGGAAAGCATAGCTCACCGAGGCCCGCCGACGTGTTGACAGGATGTCCTCCCAAATCCTAACAACCCGTTGCGCGAAGCGTCTTCTCAGTGCATCAAACAATCGCTGATTGGTTGAGCAGGGTAGGATGCAAGTAGATATTCGGTCATATTTGGCTGTATCAAAACAAATTAAAACGTAGATGACACAATGAACTGGAACAGATAGGCTGATTTTCAATTCGAATCATATTAGTGGTTTTCTATCCACTTTGCTTGTACATAGTATAGCCTATATATAGGCTATATGTTACAACTGTTTTCTGTAGGCCTATTGTTTGATAAACTGTATATGAATATATTGTACAGCACTTTGGTCAGCTCTGCTTGTTTTAAACGTTTTCTATAAATAAACTTGATTTGATTTGATATAAGAAAATATGCAAAGCAGTGAGCAACCTTCGGTCTCTTTGTTTATACTTTCGCGGCACATGAACGGAAGTTTCCGGGTAGGTGCTTCTTCTACGGTTTTCTGTACATTCTGGATTAGTGAATTCGACACTGCCACCTAGTGGGCCCGTTAAACTTACGTTGAAGTATGTAGGCAAACCACTGTGCGAACGTGAGCGCCAAATGAACGTTTACATTCGCTAACGCGCTCACGGAGAAGTATAAACCAGGCTTAAGAAGAGCGGTAAGAGGAGGCGAGGAACTAGGGCTGGGTCTCAGGTTAAATCCCGCCGTCTCTGGAAGCAGGTTCTTGCTGCCAACCTCCAGTATTGTATCCCCGTGACCAGAAGGCCCTCGCTGATCTACCATGGCGTTGAGGTAGGAGAGTCCGTCGCCGCATGACCCCGGTGCAGCCTCACCAGACTTTCTCATCTGCGGTCAGTGTTCCCCGACTGCCGTTGCAATGGTCGTGATCGCCGTGGTGCGCGAGTGATACGTCCGATTGCACGCACTCCCAAAGATTCCTGTGCTGAGGACAATACGGCGGCTTCTTCAATCGAAATGTGCTTGATTAATGCTCGCTCTGTGGCGAATAAGGCACCCGAACTAAATGACTTGTTCACAAGGGAAAATTTGGCTTTCCTGTTTTTAACTGAAACCTGGCAACGGAATATGGAATTTATTCATTTAAATGAACTGTGCCCAATGGATTGTTCTTTTATTGGGACTCCGCGTCTGTCAGGCCGCGGTGGAGGGCTCACTGTGGTCTGGAAAAATCGGTATTCTTGCCAGTTGGTGAGCACAGAACCTTTTACTACTTTTGAACTACAGCTGACTAAAGTTGGTCGGCTAAAGCCGTATTATTGTGTTTTAATTTACTGACCTCCTGGTCCAGCAGGTCTGTTTTTAACTGAGTTCACTGACTTTTTGACTTCTATACTTAAACTGGACAAAGTGATACTAGCTGGAGATTTTAACCTGCATATCGATAATGCCATGAATTGTGGTGTCTCTGAATTTCTTAATATTACTGAATCTTTTAATTTCAAGCAACACGTTTCTGGTGCCACTCACACAGGTGGTCATACTTTGGACCTTGTTTTCACCATGGGACTAGATATTGATCATATCCATTATGAGGACCTTTTGATCAGTGATCATAAATGTATTTTCTTTGATCTTTCTGTAAATGCAGACCCTTTATGTCTTGAGAATGTCGCATTCGCGCATCATTTCTCAGAGTACGGTTGATCAGTTCTCAGCGCATTTTTGCTGTGACCTTAATTTGAATCTTAATGATGTAGAGCTTTTAATGCAATCTTTTAATGAACATTGCTCTTCGCTGCTTGATAAAGTGGCACCTTTAAGGACCAGAATTAGGGCTGTCAGCAACACTTCTCGTTGGATGACGGACGCGGTCCGCTGCCACAGACAGAAGTGTCGCAAAACTGAAAGACTATGGAAAGCCACTGGACTAGAAGTGCATCGCCTATACCTGAAAGATCTCAGATACTCTTTTAATGCACTAGAAAAGAAGCACGGACTGCTTACTTTGCTAACATAATCTCTTCTTCAAAAAGAAATCCTAAGGTTTAATTTGACACTATCAATAACATTGTTTCACCGCCCCTACCTATATTATCATGTTTTTCTGTCAATGATTATAATCAGTTTCTAACTTTCTTTGTTGATAAGGTAATGACTATTAGGTCCAGTATTTTTCCTGGGACTTGTTCGTCCACTTCTAGCCCCCTGTTGTCTCCTACTCTTCTGAACTCTTTCAAACCAATCAGTTTGCAAGATATGATGGATTTGATTAGGAACATGAATCTATCGTCCAGCCCTCTGGATGTAATACCATCTTCTCTATTTTTAAAAGTTTTGCCTATTATCGGCCCTGCCATATCAGCTATTGTTAATTCTTCCTTGTCTACAGGATGTGTACCTTCCTATTTTAAGCATGCTACTGTCCAGCCCATAGTAAAGAAACCTAACTTAGATCCTGCTGTGCCCAAGAACCATATACTATATCTAAACTCCCATTTTTCTGAAAATTTTTAGAGAAGGTTGTCGCCAAACAACTCACTGCTGCGTTGGAAAGGCACAATATTTATGATAAGTTTCAGCCTGTATTTTGAAAATGGCACTCTACTGAAACTGCTCTTCTGAGGGTTTCAAATGATATCTTAATGTCATCTGATGCGGGTGATTGTTCTGTATTAGTTCTACTCGACCTCAGTTCGGCGTTTGACACAGTAGACCATCATATCCTCATAAAAAGGTTACATGACTAGGTGCGCATTTCAGGCACAGCATTAGAGACTGGTTTTCATCATATCTCACTGATAGAAGTTTCACTGTCTCAATTGGAGACTTTGTCTCGGATTCCTCTCCATTGTCATGTGCTGTCCCGCCGGGATCGGTTTTGGGGCCCCTATTATTCTCTCTATATTTGTTGCCATTGGGACGGATTATAAACAGATTTAATATTAAATATCAACTATTTGCAGATGATATCCAGCTCTACTTTTAATTTAAACCTAGTAAGGTTTATAGGTTATCACGTCTCCTAGACTGCCTTAATGCTATCAGGGACTGGACGGCAGAAAATTTCTTACAGCTAAATGCTGATAAGACTGAAGTCCTGATTGCTGCTCCAGAAAAGGTTGCTCCCTTGATAAAGCAAATTATTGGGCCCCTTTCTTCTGTCGCACACTCTAACCTGCGTAATTTAGGGGTTGTATTTGATCAGTCCTTGTCGTTTGACACTCATGTTAAGCAGCTGACTAGGTCATGTTTCTCTCACTTAAGAAATATTAGTAAACTAAGATCTGCAGTTTCAAATGTAGAATTAGAGATGATTATACATGCCTTCATTTCATCTCGCATCAACTATTGTAATGCACTTTTCTCCTCGCTTAACAAGTCTGCCCTGAATGGTCTGCAGACAATTCAGAATGCTTCTGCAAGACTACTTACTAGGTCAAATAGACGGTCTCACACCACCCCTATACTCAAAACTCTTCACTGGCTCCCTGTTGCATATAGGATCCAGTTTAAAATTCTCACTCTAATTTACAGAGCATTGCACGGGCAGGCTCCTGCTTATGTGGCCGATTTACTTCATCCACACTCATCAGCTCACTCTCTTTGGTCAAACAAGCTACTTTTATTGTCTGTCCCTCGCACCCGCCTAAAGACGCGTGGTGACTGAGCTTTTGAGACTGTAGCACCTAATCTGTCGAATACTCTGCCCACAATTTTATGGTCTGTTGTTTCTGTGGATTATTTTAAAAGCCAGCTAAAGACATCTGTTTAGACAGGCATTTGGATAATTTTTATGCACTAGGTCTGCATTTTATGTATTTATTGTCTATTGGTTATTGTTTATTTTTAGTGTTTTGTGTTTTCAGTTGCCTGTAATTTTTTTTAAATGTACTGTGATTTTAGTTTTGCTCGTGTAAAGCACTTTGTGACTTTTGTCTGTGAAAAGCGCTATACAAATAAACTTTACTTACTTACTAACTATATCCTGAAAGGCACCATAAATAATTGCTTGCTGCGAAACTAACTCCTTTATTTGTTACTGTAGCGCGTTTGAAACGCCCAAGTCCAACAATACAAAGCGGTGTCAGAATGAACATAACAGACTGGCTGATACACGTGCAGGCGGCAGCACAGTTTCATTAAGATTATTTAAAATGTATTTCAATAGTAAAATTATCAGTACTGAACAAGCATTAACACTTAAGGCAATAGGCTAATGCTGATTTAATGTCTGCAGCGCTGTCCACTTCTGATGTGATTGCCAGATGCCTTAAAACAAAGGTTGAGCTATCACGAGGACGTACGGGAGACTGGGGATGGTTGCAATACTCTTTGCATTTCTCTGTTACTCACAGACTAATTGACATAGACCAGCCAAACTTGTATATATGAAACATATATATCTGTTTTCTAATTACCCATACAATTTAAAGATGACTACATATGACATATAGTTCACAATATATATATGAATGGAAGAAGTAAGATGTTGCAACTGGCCCCAAGTGGGCATTTACACTTGTGTTCAGTTCAGCGCTGTCCACCAACACACGAGGATGTAGTAGTGCTGCAGTGGTTATTTTAGGGGGTTGGCCACCCGCACTGCCTGGTTGCTGATGGTGGAAGCGCAATCACATCCGCATTTTCTCGTGGAAATGCATGTCTAGTTTTTAAACGAAACTAAGAAGTCAATTTGGATTTGAATTTGTCTTGCTTTGATGATGCAGTTGGCCTATATAAGGTGAAAATGTTCAGTTTTAATGGCACAATTTGTCCCCATGTGGCTCAACTTATCCTCTACCTAGGCTCAACTTACCCCTCATCGGGGGCAAGTTGAGCCAAGAGACCACTTTGTTTTGGAAAGTCTTATTATGTGATGCGTCTGACGTCTGGTGCATTTCGCTTCCATTGCAACGCCAAAATGTCAGTGCGAATGCCACGGACTGCGCTTGTACACAGCTAAATGTGTCCACTAGTTGTTTTTTAAATGCCTCTTTTACACGCTTAATTAATTAATTGATTAATTTGGCAATAGACAATGAATGGGAAGAGGATAAGACTTAAGGGGAGCTGGAATGAAGGACCAAGATTAATCATACCCTTGTGTATACTGTCATCTAGTGACCAACAAAATGTATACATGTATATGTTAGTCAAGATTTTATTGCAGTCACTAGATGGCAGTATACTGTACACAAGGGTATGATTAATCTTAGTCCTTCATTAGGGTCGTCAGAAGTGGGATAGCTAACTCATAAATAACAAAAACACTGAGCCAACAGTTCAGGACATCTGCACGAATACGCCTGTGAGTATATGTGACGGCGTCACCGTATAGCTAATTATTCTATACTGAGTTAGATAGTTTCTAGTTAGCATTAACACCTAACCATGGCCATGGATAGACGCTTCCCCTATCTGCTGTAATGAACGACAATTGCATGGAGTTTCATGTTCACTAGCAATGTAGCAAATCAAGAAGTGAGTGTTACTGAAATAATTACAATAGTCAATGCAAACCACAAGGCATGCCGCATTGACTGTCAACATTGTGCAGTGAACTAACAATTTGTAAAAGACGACAAAGGCATCGTACAAAGGCAACGCAACACTAGATATAATTTTGATTAGTTTCTGAGCACACAACAGGTGCATTTGTTTTTTTACTTCTCTCCCTACAGGTTTTACACAACATGGCACTTGCCCAGGCTCACATGGGTCACTGGGAAAAAGCACAGCAAAATCTTGTGACTGCACTGAACATCGGAACGGAGGCCAAACTCGGCCAGATTGACAAAGCTCTGCAATCAGTTCTGGTTAGTTATAGCTACTTTAAAATTTTATATATAATGGCCTTATGTTGGAAGGCAAGTTTAGCCGATTTCTTCCTTTAGAAAAAAACACTTTACAGGCGGGTTTTAAAAAAAATTAAGTTTGATCTTACTTCATAATGGGACATGTCTCTACAACTTATGAAACTTTTAAAAAGCCTTGACGTTTTTTTGTAAGCAGAAGTTTGGTCTACTACATTAAAGTAACTAAATTCCTTGTCCTTACCTTCCAAAATGAACCCACATTAACGAGGCAAATCATTCAGATCGCTGGACAAACATTGCCTAGTAACCTAACACTACGTACCAAACATTAAACCACTTAACATCCTGGAATAATAACATGACATTTTAAAAGTGAAATGTACTGGCAGGAGGCAATATTTGGCTTTTAAATTATTTTAGTTTTGATGGCCTGTAACAACTGGGAAGAAAAAGTGGTTTAAAATAAGATGGAAGACCATCCCAACATAAAATATTGTGTTAAAAATGGTTTGATCTTTCTATGCTGTAACCCTGCAGTTTGGATTGTTTCTCAGTTTTCCAAATGTATAGAATCCAACCTTAGGACATTGTCATTTTGCAGTGCTAGAAAATGCTACTGTTTGGCACTGTAATGTCTTTCTGTGCCACTTTTAATGGGTTAAAGAAGTAAAAACTAAACGTTATTCAATAAACCTTATTTGTTTCTTGATGTGCATACTATAGACAACACAATACAATTTGATGTCTTTTAACACTAATATACATTTTATTTTTCCGCATCCAGAAACAGAGGCTGTTTAAGCCTATCGAAGTCCCAGCCAAAGTTCTGTTTAAACCCAACAAACATTACATTGCCGAGTTGGAGAAGAAGGATTATCTCGGTAAAGCAAAGGTTTGCATTTTTCCAAGTTTACTAAAGCAAAAGTTCATACTGAGCATATTTAAGGTAGCCGTATTAATGGTCTTTATTATTCCTACCCCCAACATCCGTCCATGATGCTAATCCAGACTGCAGAATGAGTAAATATTGCAGGAGTTTCAAAACGTCATCAGAAAATAATTTACTGTAATGTTAGAGTAACCCTAGGCTGTAGCCACACAGATTGGATTTTGCCAATCGGTATAATGCCAACAAAAGAAGAACAAGAACGGTTGTTACACAAGTCATAAGTAACATTAATAGCACAAATCACCCTACAGCACACAACGCACATTTAGTTTGTTAGCTAACTGCGTTATCTGTTAATGTTAGCTCAGTAGGCTATAGATTGAACTATTTTTGTTTGTACAGCGCAAAAGTTAGCAAGACAAAAACAATTCCTAGTCTGTATACCCAGAACAGCTGACTGTGTCTTTTATATTACTGAACAATCAACGTTACGTGTTTAATATGATACTGGTATAATAATAGACAGGACAAACACTTTTTTTTTTTTTAAATCAAGTGATTAAACAATGAATGCTCCAAATTTGTGTTACTTACTAAACGTTTATTAATAAAAACAAATTCTTAAATTTTCAGTTGATCTAAAAGTGACATTTTTAATGTCGAAAAAAGGTTTTTAATTTTGTAGCCACGCTGTGTCTTCAAAAAGCTCTAACATCCTATGGCCAACTTTGACATTAGTTTACTTCTTTGTCTGGGAAAAATAATGAATATGTTGCTACAGAAACTTTTAAAAACTCACTGCCTGTACAGTTACATTGTCGTTAACCTAAATTAAGGCTCAAATATTAAATACGTGTATGCTGAAAACCGCGAACGTGTCAAACAACTTAGCTTTGTAATGACGCGGCCCTAGTCAACAATTCTACGGCTCCGAACGAAAGTACTGCTTGCATTTGCGTTTGTACACGCATAATCAGTGCCAGATAATCACCCGATCGAAAACACATTTCAAAACATCTCAGTAAAATGTAGGTCCCATTGCAAGATCATTGCTCAGTATTATTTGTACATATCTGCTTATTAAGCCTATAAAGAGGTAATGAACAGGCATATTCTCGTTTGAAATACTATCGCTTTCCCTGCCATAGTTCTCGCCCAATCAATTTGGCAAAAGTAAAAGCTCTCTGCCCAACAAACTCCTATATTATAGCCTGTATTTCATTTATAATGATGTTATTGGTCTTGTATTGTATCGATCTTGTATTTTTAGCTGTCTACGAGTAGCCGATCTGCTAATTTCTGCAGTCCGCTCTACAAACCTTAAGACAATAAACCATCTGACTAATAAATAGGTTTTCTTGTTTTCTTAATGCACTGATTTTTCACGCACGCATCCGTGGTCACAAATACTGATCATGCCACTCAAGCAATCTTTAAAGAAACCAACGCTTCGGTGGACATAGAGGAAAACAAATGATGAAAGGAAAGGTCCCGATTTTCTCACGGCAATTGATATGCTACCTCAAACTCTTATCACGCATAGTTCTTCATAAGCAGAAGTATTTTAAATATGAACAGTTTTTCATATCCGCTGATCATTAATATATTCTTAACTGCCTTGATAGGCCTACTTAAAATTACCCTGCTCAAGAATGCAAAAAATAGGTTGCATTTTATCTTGGTGCAGATAACGTTACCGATGAGCATCACTTACATTCACAATCAATCAGCATAGCTAGTTAAAATTCAATGTGTTATAATAGTAGCCAAACTGACTGACATTAAGATAGCAGGCCTACATAAAACAATGAAAATAGGTCTCGATTTATGGATTTCAATCCACACCACTGATTTCTAAATCATAACAAACTATTTAGCAAGCTATAGGCCTAGTGGAAAATGACGTGTGTTTTACCGCTGTCCTGGAAAAGAGAAGGCACGGAAAACTTTGAGTGAGCCGTTCTTCCTCTGCCTAGGATCGATTTTTATAATTTTTTCGGAGAATCTTTCAAAGGCCTAGGACTAGTCAGAGTTGAAAGGCCCCGACCGACGGATTTAATTCAAGTTATTAGCGACTCATATACTAGTATAGTGGAGAATGGCGTTTGTTTGAGCTGTCCAGAAGAAACGAAGGCACGGAAAACTTTGAGGGGGCAGATCTTTTTTTACCTTCGATCGATTTTTTTTTTTTTGGCGAATATTTCCCAGAGGCCTTGGTCTAGTCAGAGTTGAAAGGCCACGGTGGAACTTTTTGATTAAAGGTTGTAGCCATTCAAGTAAAGTATATAACACGTATTTTAAATATATATTTGTTTACTGATTGCTTAGTCCCCGTAAAGTCATGTCCGGACAGGGGTTAACTTAAAAATGAATCAAAGTTTGACTTTCAAAACTGATGGGAACACCGAGGTGATTTACCTTGAAGACAAGGAGCGCTGGACTATTTCGTTCCCGTTTGAGAGAGAAAACAGAGCATTGCAACAAAGTTTAGCATCGGCTACCACCAGAGGCGAGTTTTGAAATGACACAACTATGTTATTAACAGTAGAACTATGGAGAGCTGGAATTATCAGTGATTTATGAATATATTCTTAAACCAGTCAATCAATCGTTTGATATTAAATAAACATATATTTTTATTTAACAGCTCAAAGTTGAGGATTTTTTCGTGTAACAACAAAATATACGCTCTTTGGAAGCTAACTGCGAATTGGCAAGAGATCAATAGATATAAACACTTTTATTTTGTGAAACTAAGTATTACTCTGGAATGACTTAAAAGACTTAGATCATCAAAAACGTTATATTTGTGTTAATTTAAACAGTTTCAAAATGGTACACAGCGCGGTTTTCTTCACCGCTGCGTGAATACAGCTGCCGTCGACTACACTGCAGCTGTTGGGTTTGACCTGCCTAATAATAATGCTATGATCACAGAAGGCAGTGCGCACCTGCGGCTGCGACAGACAGCCTGCTCCAGCAAGCTATCGCCCCTGTCTAAGTACTGTGTCCAAAATTCACTCCATAAATTACATCGCTGGATGTTAGGTGGGACCAAAGCGAACTAACACCAACAGAAACTCTATTTTTCTTCCAGTTGTAACGAGAGATTTAACCCTTTGTAGAACTGATGGAAATTATGTTTTAGGCTATTTAAAACGCAAATGCAATTAATATAAAAAAAAAACTGGTGGGGACAATTTTAGGTAATCAGAAAAGTGGTACCTACTGTCCCTACCATAAATTACCCATGAACGTGTTTGGAATCGCTATTCCTATTACTATTTATTCTTCATTATTCAGATAACTTGTATGCATCACCTCCTAGCACTGCGGTATGGAGGACGCAGTGTCAAGTGAAAAAGTAATATAGTGGTTCTTTCCCTTATTATTAATTCGAAACTTAAAAGAGACATTAAAAAGCAGTTTATAAAGTCATGTTTAAATGGGTGAATTTAAAATCGAATTTACAAAAAGTTTATTTAATATTTTGACTAATGTATTAATAAAACTATTAACAAAGTCTTCATCTTCATCTTCATCCGCTTTGTCCGGAGTCGGGTCGCGGAGGTAGCAGTTCCAGCAGGGCATCCCAAACTTCCCTTTCCCGGGTCACATTAACCAGCTCTGACTGGGGGATTCCAAGGCGTTCCCAGGCCAGTGTGGAGATATAATCCCTCCACCTGGTCCTAGGTCTGCCCCGCGGCCTCCGCCCAGCTGGACGTGCCTGGAACACCTCCCTAGGGAGGCGGCCAGGTGGCATCCTTACTAGATGCCCGAACCTCCTCAACTGGCTCCTTTCTACGCAAAGAAGCAGCGGTTCTACTCCGAGTCCCTTACGAATGGCTGAACTTCTTACCCTATCCCTAAGGGAGATGCCAGCCACCCTCCGGAGGAAACTCATTTCCGCCGCTTGTATCCGCGATCTCGTTCTTTCGGTCATGACCCACCCTTCATGACCATAGGTGAGAGTAGGAATGAAGATAGACGGGTAGATTGAGAGCTTTGCCTTCTGGCTCAGCTCTCTCTTCGTCACAACGGTGCGATAGAGCGACTGCAACACCGCACCCGCTGACCTCCGGCCCATCTCTCGTTCCATTTTCCCTTCACTCGAGAACAAGACCCCGAGATACTTGAACTCCTTCACTTGGGGTAAAGACTCATTCCCTACTTGGAGTAGACAAATCCATCGGTTTCCTGCTGAGAACCATGGCCTCAGATTTGGAGGTGCTGATCCTCATCCCAGCCGCTTCACACTCGGCTGCGAACCGATCCAATGAGTGCTGCAGGTCGCAGACCGATGATGCCATCAGGACCACATCATCTGCAAAAAGCAGTGATGCAATCCTCTGCCCACCAACCCGCAGCCCCCCTCGCCCGCGGCTACGCCGTGAGATCCTGTCCATGAATACCACAAACAGGATAGGTGACAAAGCGCAGCCTTGGAGGAGGCCAACCCTCACCGGAAACGAGTCCGACTTACTGCCGAAGACCCGGACACAGCTCTCGCTTTGGGAGTACAGAGATTGGATGGCCCTGAGTAGAGACCCCCTCACCCCATACTCTCGCAGCACTTCCCACAGTATCTCCCGGGGAACCCGATCATACGCCTTCTCCCACGTGTAGACCGGATTGGCATACTCCCAGGCCCCCTCAAAGATCCTCGCGAGGGTAAAAAGCTGGTCCGTTGTTCCACGACCAGGCCGGAAACCGCATTGTTCCTCCTCAATCTGAGGTTCGACTATCGGTCGAACCCTCCTTTCCAGCACCCTGGAGTATACTTTCCCGGGGAGGCTGAGTAATGTGATGCCTCTGTAGTTGGCACACACTCTCCGGTCCCCCTTTTTGAACAGGGGAACCACCACCCCGGTCTGCCACTCCTTAGGTACTGTCCCCGACCTCCACGCAATGTTGATAAGACGTGTCATCCATGACAGTCCCTCAACACCCAAAGCCTTCAGCATTTCTGGGCGGATCTCATCAACCCCTGGGGCTTTGCCACTGTGGAGTTGTTTGACTACCTCAGTGACCTCCGCCAGGGAGATTGATGCTGATCCCCCATCATCCTCCAGCCCTGTCTCTACTATGTAGGGTGGGTTTGTCGGGTTCAGGAGTTCCTCAAAGTGCTCCTTCCACCTCCCAATCACAAGCCACCACTCGGGTTCAGATCGGGGAGGCCGTTCCTCCCAATCACGCCTCTCCAGGTGTCTCCATCATTGCCCACATGTGCGTTGAAGTCCCCCAGCAAGACTACAGAGTCCCCCTCAGGAGCCCCATACAAGGCTCCATCCAGGGTCTCCAAAAGGCCGAATACTCCGAACTGCTGTTCGGTGCATAGGCACAGACAACAGTCAGAGTTTTCCCCCCCATGACCCGAAGGCGTAGGGAGGCGACCCTCTCGTCCACTGGGGTGAACTCCAACATAGAGACACTTAGCCGGGGATTCGTAAGTATCCCCACACCAGCCTTGCGCCTCTCACCCTGGGGAGCTCCGGAGAAGAATAGAGTCCAACCCCTATCCAGAAGTGAGGTTCCAGAGCCGAGGCTGTGCGTAGAGGTAATCCCCACCAGATCCAGCTGGTAGCGCTCCACCTCCCGCACAAGCTCCGGCTCCTTCCCTCCCAGAGAGGTGAGGTTCCACGTCCCCAAAGCCAGCCTCTGCCACCCGGGTCCGATCTGTCGAAAACCTCTGCCTTCACTGCCACCTTTCTGGCAGCGCACCCGACCGCCTTGGTTTTTCCCGCGGGTGGTTAGCCCACGGGACGGAGAAGAAGAGATGTTGTTGTTGTCCACGTTGCTTTTTCGGGCTATGCCCGGCCGGGCTCCGTGGCAAGCCCGGCCACCAGGCGCTCGCTGACGGGTCCTCCTCCTGGGCCTGGCTCCAGAAGGGGACCCCGGGCTTTCCTCCGGGCCGGGTATCGTCCTCTCTTATAGGTTTTTCCATGAGGGTTTTTGAACCATTCTTAGTCCGGCCTCTCGCCCGAGACCAATTTGCCATGGGAGACCCTACCAGGAACACAAGGTTCCAGACAACACAGCCCCCAGGTTCATAGGGACACGCAAACCTCTCCACCACGATAAGGTGATGGTTCCCGGAGAGGAACAATTATAAAACAATTATGTACAATTAAATTACATTACAATTTAATTAAAATGTACCCCTATTGTTAAACCCCTCGAACAATTTAGGGAATCTCTGAACTTAGACAAGACGCAAAATAATATAATTTAGGAACAGTTTATGAATCAACAAAATAGCTAACATAGTCGGGTCATTTACTAAAATTGAAAGAAAAGATGATTAGATCGTTTAGCTTATGCCGCTCATTCGCTCTCGCACTTTGTTGACCAAAGCTTCAGCTCCCGTTTCCATTCTGTGGATTGAAATAAAAATAGAATTAGGGCTGAAAGTTATATCAACCACTGAAAGCAAACAATGCTGAACGAAAGTAATGTGTTCTGTTTATCTCCCCTAGATGATCCATTCAGTGTCATGGATAGCGCCCTACAAAAATTGCCCTTATTCAACATTGAAAACCAGCAAAAAAAATTATAATTGAGTCTAACCTTTCCTCAGTAGAGTTGCAGCCTCCTTTGTTTGTTGAACTTCCTGATGCGATCCTTCCAGTCCTCTTCCCAAAATCTTTTTGTAAGATACCTTTCAAGTGCCAGTTGGATCAATTGGGCTTTTCTTGGGTGTAGCATGCTTCACCTGTGCTGACTGAAGACGTTGGTAAGCGTTGAAAATGTGTTTTCACATGTCGCTGATGAAGCCCCAAAAGTCACTCCATGTTTC
Source organism: Galaxias olidus (assembly GCA_026901105.3). NCBI lineage: Eukaryota > Metazoa > Chordata > Actinopteri > Galaxiiformes > Galaxiidae > Galaxias > Galaxias olidus. The sequence goes on from JAPMUY010000803.1 coordinate 99,518, forward strand.
AATGCAGTATGCACACTTGGCATGGCGGTAAGAGGCCCAGAGTAGCACTGCAGGATGGAGGCAGATGTCCACTTGTCTTCGGAAGAGCGGGCAATTTCAGTCCACAATAATTCGAGCTACTGAAAATTCAGAATCCACCAAAGTTGTGTTGGTGAGCTCCAGCAGAGGCTTCACCTTCTGTGCATCTAAAAGATGAGGACTCTGGATCAAGGGAACACATTGCTGCTACCAGCTGGGTATTGCGTTCACTGAATGTCACGTTGCTCATGTCCCCGGTGACAATGTTCAGTGTGCTAAAGAAAAGCCGCTTGCACTCAGTTTAATTTCCTCTGTCCTGCAGTTTCACTTACTGTTTCAGGTGTGTAGGGACTTAGCATTCTCTTACTTCGTGGAGCTGCCGTTTCAGATGTGTCATGTGGGTCAGTGGTGGCACCTTGTGCTTAAATGGCTTGAACGCCGAGTCACTCCTGAGCTTCTCCACGCAATCTAATGCACTTTTCATAACCTTCACTCCGGTGCAGAAGTCTGTTTTTTTATCTTGCAACACCTAGTTTGGAGGATCAAGGAGGGAGAGGATTCTGTGGACCATAACAGCAGTAAACCTAAAGTGGGTGTCAATTCAATTACGTCATGCATAACAGGACTCGTTTTCTTGGACACCAGTGTATCCCTGAATGCCAGTGAGTCCTCTGCCCTAGGGTTTTAATTTGGAATTCGCGATATGAGACCATTTCATTGACACAGACACTGGTGCAGGATTCCCAGATCAAACCGTTTTCAGAGAAGAACAGATTAAAAACATTAATATATTCCCCCCTCCAAAGCTGTTGAACCGAAAATGGTTTTCCAGAGACTGCAGCACACGGACCTCACAGTGAACAAACGTCATCGTGAACGTGAATGCGGTTGTTGCTTAAGAAATTAATTGCTTTGAAAATAAGAATATTGAATAGAAAATGTGGTTAATTGAACTTACATTTAATTTGCATTCAAATTATTACAGTATGATTTTTGAGGAATTAGGCATGACTGATAAAAAAAAAAAAGAATCTCACATACCCCTTGCAGTACCCCAACGTACCCCTAGGGGTATGCGCACCCCCATTTGAGAGCCACTGCCCTAATTAACACGCTGAACATTCAATTTAGTCAAAATTGCAAGACTAGAAACAAAAACAGACCTTAATTACTGTTAAACAGTATACTTGAAAAATCTGAGTTCACTCAACAGTGTGGTAAGTAGGTCAGCAGAACATGACTACCAGATTATACAAAGCCAGTGCAACTTAACGAAATGGGCAGGTCAAACAGCCAAGTTGGAGTCATATTGAGATCCAACAATGCAATGTTTGTTTTCCGTGTGGTGACAATTGACAAGACATGCCTGTGCAACTGAATTCATACCTGATCTCTGCGATGTCCTTATACATTTCATATTTACAGGCTAAATATTAATGGTCATCAGAAAACCATTGTAGAAACTTAAAGCCTACTTTCTATAACTTATGATCTTTAAATTATTGATAAATAAGACTTGAGGAATTATGCAATACTTATTCTACTTTACACATTAGCTGATTTCAGAATGGCATACTTTTAACACACTTAGAGCTTGCTTTAAAATGTACCCTCTGTACATATTTTCTTCACTGCGATCGCATGTACTGATTGTGTAAATTTAGAACACCTGTACTTGGACTAGTACGCAGTAGAAGTGTGCCATTCTTAAAGCTGCAGTGGCGGCCGGTGGATTTATTTACAGGTGGGGCACAAAAAAACTTCCAACGTTTAAACGCGCTAAAACACAACAATTCGATAGACAAGACCCACACGTTGATGCTAATAGGTTGGGCATAACTGCATTATCTTCTACTCTTTCACATTCATCTCAACACAATATTAATTATCACAATCATACTGAATAAATAAATGCGCCAATTATAGCACCACGGAAATGCAGCTGATCATAGAACAATGCAACACATTAGGCCTATGGTTAATTAAATAATAAGCTTATGCCTATATTGTTTCATTCTTATTTATAAACTACTATTTTGAAGCAGACTAGGCTATAGCCAGTCCTACGTTCATGAAATGTACACAGTGAGAAGCTATTTCTCAGAAAGCATCAATAATAAATTATACTCACCATCTTTTACTGGCCTTTCTGACAGGTGTTTTAAATCCATATCCCACGATTTTGTCCATACAGTCTACTCAGTCTATACTCCAACTGCGCCACGTAAAAGACAAGGGAAACAAAAGAAAGATTTTCCTATGTCACTTTTACTTTGTGAACCATTTGGTGTTAAAAACACTTATTTTCCTTTATCACAAGATTGATAAGGTTGATGCCGGCCTAAACCTTTGATTTCCAGTTTTTATTGAAACACTTTTTCAACAAACAATTGTCTGATTGCAGTAGCAGGCTTACTGACAAGCAAGCAATAAAAATAGACCACATGCCCAGTAACGTGTGTTTATGTTGTCGCCATTGAAACCGTCTATATGAATACTTTCAGCTATCTGCCAACATAGTTAAGAGTACTTTATCAGCCCTTTGATGCACAAGCAACACTTTGCTCAGACATAGACATCTTGTTCAATGAATATCCAAAGTTAACTGACATAGCATATTGTTGTTTTATTTTTTTTGAAGATGAAACAATGTATGAAAAACCCATTTAGTGTAGCCAATTGCCCCAACAGAATTTTTGTTTGTATACCTTAAGAAATTACTAGCTCCTAAGTTTCAAATAATACTACACAAATGAAACTTAAAATTCTTCAGCTACTGGTTGTTCAATTTAGGTATGTATTTTAGACAAACATTAAAAAAACTATTACTAAGAAGTTATTGCTTTTCAGAATGTGTAAGTGAAGTACAGAGAAAGGTACCATTGGGTATCGGTATCCATACCGGTATCGGTTCAAATGCGCAAGGTACCCAACCTAGTGACTGTTTGCCCATACAATATCCATGTAATAGATCTTCTGGATGACATATACTCTTTTGCAGAGTGCTGATTCAGGATATGTTGTAACGCTATCTCTTAACATACATTGACTTCCATTTTCTCTGTCACAGCAGGCTGCAATTCAGAATGGCTTGTAAAATGGGGTAGAGGGGTGAACTACAGAAAATACACTAGACCCAAATGTAACTTTTTTGTTATTGGTACAATCCCTCAGTGATAAAAACAATGCTAGACAAATAAATATGAAAAATCTGATATCATGGGCCCTATAAGTAGGCCAGACAACTCCAACCGCTACAATGTTGTCTTAACGGGACACAATTCACGCAGCGGCGACTAAAATCGCGCTGTGTAGCGTTTTGAAACAGTTTGAATCACCACAGATATAACGTTTTTGTTGGTCTGAGCCTATTCAGCAATTCAAATGTAAACCTTGTTTCACAACATATACGTGTCAACATCGATAGAGCTCTTGCTTATTCACATTTAGCTTTCAAAGAGCGCAGGTTTTGTTCTTGCATGAACAAATCCTTAACTTTAAGCAGTTTGATCAAAAAATGTATGCTTTATTTAATATCAAACCACTGATGTACTGATTTAAGCATTTATTCTTAAATCCAAGATTCTCAGAAAAAAAAAATCTATCCTAGGCAGAGGAAGAACTGCTCACTTAAAGTTTTCCGTGCCTTCGCTTCTTCAGGACAACTCAAACCAACGGCATTCTCCACTATACTAGTATTTGAGTCGCTACCAACTTAAATTAAATCCGTCGGTCGGGGCCTTTCAACTCTGACTAGTCCAAAGCCTTTTAAAGATTCTCAGATTTTTAAAAAAAAATCGATCCAAGGCAGAGAAATAACTGCTCACTCAAAGTTTTCCGTGCCTTCACTTCTCCAGGACAGCGGTAAAACACGTAATTTTCCACTATAGCTTGCTCGATAGATAGTTTGTTTTGATTTAGAAATCAGTCACGTGGATTGAAATCCATAAAACCAGACCTATTTTCATTGTTTTATGTAAGATATGGTAATGTCAGACAGTTTGGCTACTATTACATAGGCCTATAACACATTGAATTTTAACTTTAGCAATGCTGAATGATTGTGAATGTAAGTAATGCTCATCGGTAACGTTATCTGTACCAAGATAAAAGGCGACCTAGTTGTTGCATTCTTGAGCGGGATAATTTTAAGTAGGCCTATCAAGGCAGTTAAGAATATATTAATGATCAGTGGATATGAAAAACTGTTCATATTTAAAATACTTCTGCTTATGAAGAACTATGCGTGATAAGAGTTTGAGGTAGCATAGCCATTGCCGTGAGAAAATTGGGACCTTTCCTTTCATCTTTTGTTTTTCTCTATGTCCACCGAAGCGTTGGTTTCCTTAAAGATCGTGTTGAGTGGCATGATCAGTTGTGACCACGGATGCATGCTTGAGAAATCAGTGCATTAAGAAAACAAGAAAACCTATTTATTAGTCAGATGGTTTATTGCCTTAAGGTTTGCAGAGCAGACTGCAGAAATTAGCAGATCGGCTACTCGTAGACAGCTAAAAATACAAGATCAATACAATACAAGATCATCATCCTAATGATAAATGAAATATAGGCCATAATGTAGGAGTTTGTTGGGCAGAGAGCTTTGACTTTTGCAAGATCGTTTGGGCGAGATCTGTGGGGGGAGGCAGGGAAAACGATAGTATTTCAACGAGAGAATATGCCTGTTTATTACCGCTTTATAGGCTAAATAAGCAGATATGTATAAATAATACTGAGCAATGATCTTGGAATGGGACCTAGATTTTACTGAGATGAAATGTGTTTTCGATCGGGTGATTATCTGGCACTGATTATGCGTGTACAAAGGCAATAGCAAGCTGTACCTTGGCAAACTGTCATTCGGAACCGTAGAATTGTCATTGACTTGGGCCGCGTCATAAAAAAGCTAAGTTGTTTGACATTTTCGCGGTTTTCAACATACAAGTTTTTAATATTTTAGCCTTCATTTAGGTAAACTAAAATGTAACTGTAAAGGCAGTGAGTTTTTCAAAGTATCTGTAGCAACATATACATTATTTTTCCCAGACAAAGAAGTAAACTAATGTCAAAGTTGGCCATAGGATGTTTGAGCTTTTTGAAGACACGGCGTGGCTACACAGAGGTATCAACTAGGTAAAATTATAAACCTTTTTTCGACATAAAAATGTCACTTTTAGATCAACTGAAAATTTATGAACTTGTTTTTATTAATAAACGTTTAGTAAGTAACACAAATTTGGAGCATTCACTGTTTAATCACTTGATTTAAAAAAAACAGAAAACGCGTTTGTCCTGTCTACTATAAGGCAACATAGCTCTTCAGTTACACATTTGATGAGTGCTTCCACATTACACCAGCTTTCTGGGAAACTATGTTAAATCTGAGTCATAGGCGACTGGATTTGGATTTTAAAGTCAAAATTACCTGTCACTTAAACAGTGAAAGACCGGGAGTTGGGTCAGAAAAATGCATGTTTATTGATTTATTGATTAAATCTAGAAACTAACTCAAACTTTGTCATTACTAAGTCTTGGCGAGATAATTCTTTTTCAAATTCATAGCTTGCCTTACAATATGTTTTGAGCTAATGCAATTGGAAAAGAGAGTGCAATTAATCCATATTCTACACAGTTTCAGTGTTAACTTGCCTATTTATTTATGTTTGCATTGATTGACTGGTATGTTTCACTCATAATTAATTATTGCTTTTCAGGTGGTAGCCTCCATTGTACCGCAAGATGAGTTCAGTGGATTTGCTCCATTACAGCCACAGGTTAGGAATACACAACAAGAGTGCAGATGCACACGTTTCACATCCAGCTGGCTTAATTTGTATTAATACAGGAAGAATTTTAATGAATGGAATTAGCTGTTTTTTATTTGAAAATAGTATTAACTAATTTCATGCTTTTCTAGTTTATTGCTTTATAAACCAAATATTTGTGTCCATTCAATTCCTAGAAATTTTCAAAGTAAATTCAAATGTAATTTGTTTTATTTTCACACAATGAAAGTTTGAAGATCTCCCAACTGGGCCAAAAATACCTGAAGTCTTAAGGTACATGATTTATATTTTTTTTTTTAAATACATGAATATTGCCCATAACCTTTGTCTGTTCCCAATAATTATCAACAGTATATAAAGTGTCGTATACACCAGGGGTTGTCAACCTATTTGGACACGAGCCCCCCTTCATGCCTCTAGTTTAAACTCACGCCCCCCCCCCCCCCCCCCCCCCCCTCCCCTTCAAATTTACCGGCCGTCGTTTTAACTGCGTTGAGTGCCTTCAGTGGTGTCAGTGTCACAAGGGTCATTCATTAGGAGCTTTAACCCCGAATGTTTCCCTATTTAGCTAACGCCTAGCCCTACCTCTCGTTTAATTTATTTTGCCTTGATAAGATTAGAGAGCCACTGATGACCATTTTGTTAGTTGCACCTTGGCTTCTTCATGTTGTAACATAAGCGAGCGATAAAAGAAAATACATGTATGTTTGTCCTTTTGTGTGGCCCCCGATGGATGTTGTAAATACGTCAATGGCCATTTATAGAAAAAAGGTTCCCCACCATTGTTTTACTGTGTCAACTCAAGAAAATGGACCTTCTCTTCAATGGTATTTTCCGCCTACGCAACGTCAGCACATTCTCTATTTTCTTTCCTTCTCCAGAACGAATAAATGTAGGCCGTGTATGGTGACGACCCCAAGCCCCACGCACAACTATGGTCATCTCTTACACTAAAGTTTTCTAAATAGTAGGCAGCCCTCATAATCATACTATTAACAATAAGAATATAAACAAATAATAAGCATATAGGCCTAATATAAATAATAACAATAGCCATAATAATCATAAATTTCCTTTGATGGGGAAAATCATACATTTCCTTTCACGAAGGGCGGTATGGATTAGGATAATAGGTTGAGAAACACTGGCCTAATTAATGAAGAGGCAGAGTTCTAGCTGGAAGAAGGCCGATTCGCATCCCGGGCCAGATGACACGATTACATTTTTTTATGCAATCTTATCTCAAGTTTAATACTGATTCGTTACAATCCATACACGACTTAGAGCAGGTTATGCGTTTGAATGTCTGGTTTTTCAGGAGCAGTACTGTGTGTGCATTTCAAAATACACAACATACAATGTTAAAGTATCCACTATGCCATACTCCAAGATGAGCACTTCAAAAAACTAATTTAGAATAGATTTGGGTTGAGAGCGGACATATCACTGGGGTTTTCAAATGTGCATCCTCCACCCCTGATCTTTCATTAATTTTAGCCCACGACACCTCCAGAAGGCTTAACGGTGAGCAATGATGTCAAAGCCACCCCCCTCTATATCTACTCTCGGCACGGCCAGATATTGAAAAGAAGTACCACCCCACACACACCTCCAGCTGCTGGCTTGAAACATGGAATGCTCAGACAGTCGAAAGATTAATCTTAATATGTAAACCTTCTTCAATCTTCATGACTTATATAAATGCCCTATACCTATGTCCACCTGCTGGCTTGAAACATGGAACGCTTAGATAGTTGGGATATTACTCTTACAATGTAGCCTTAAAGTCCATGTGAAAACTTGGGCCCCCTAATGCAGACTCCAAGTGTTGATAAATTTTAGCGTGTCGGTGCACAAACCCAAAGAAGGATGCAGAAATAATTTCTCTACGGGGAAGCTTCTTGTCCTTCCTGACTCACTATGCCCCGTTTATTTCCATCCCCCTGGGAACGGGACCTGAAGAAGCCACGAACCGATATGGTTTCCTCATGAGTTCGCTACGGCCCTTATGTTTCCCTGGTCGGAAAGGGGAACAACCTCGTTGCCCACCCCGTGCCTATTCCTCTTACTCTGCGAGGCGCCAGAGCGACAGGCCTGGAGGCCCCCTTTCAAACGTGCTTAATCTCTTACTTTCTTCCCTGTGTACGTACTCGGTAGTCCTATTCCCCCTATCCCAACTTTCATACCATTTTCCATCAGAGGGAGAGGACCTTGGGTGTTTCTTACACCCGTGTTCAAGAACAACCACCTTCTCCTGTGTGCAGCAGAAGAGACGTTTCCGTGGTCAGGAAGCTGTGGGAGGAAGGCCCCACTCACACACTCGCAGTTGCCGAGGGGCTGCCGCTCTGGGTGTCTGTGTGTAAGAGGACTAAGCGCATCTGTTTGAAGGCGGCTGTGTCTTTCAGAGACGACCAAACTACTTTTGTAGTTAGAGCCCAGGAGGAGACCAAACTATCTTATTAAAGTCAGAGTCTAAGAGGCTGGTATTTATTTCTCCCAAAAAAAAGGTTTTTATTAGCCAAGCACAGAGTATCAGGTTACAACATCCACATGCACATGCTCTTTTATGTAAGATAAATTAGAGCAATGGTACATGGATGTGTGTATGTCAAAATAGAAATAGCAGATAAAAATATCAGCAAAGCAACAATAAGCCAGATACACAGAACATTAATGGCAAACACACAGAACATTAATGAACTTGTCCCGCGAACGGGTGGGGCTTTGGTCACCAGTAACTCCGCTTAACGTAAGGTTAGCTCAAATGGGGTCCTGTGACTGCGCCCGAGCAAGATGGGGCGTCAGTCCCCAGATAAGAGCTTAACCCATGGTTAGCTCAGATCTAGTCTAAGACTGCGTCCACGAGAGCTTTAAACTTTCGATTTTTAAAGGTATTCTAACTCCATGACCCCTCCTTTGAACCTCAGACAATTGTAAAAATTCTTCTCAAAAGACTGTGTTGCTGCATTTCTCCCCAGTAACAGCCTCTTTTACATGGGTTTTACCATATTTGGTCAACAGATCAGCAAAGTCTTTCCCTTCTGTTTCTAACTTGACGACATTTCCTACCTGTGGTAAGCTTTGTCAGCAAAAACATTTCCTTCTTACACAGAGATTTACATCTACATCTTTGGCGGTTGCACAACAGTGTAATCCTATTTTCATGATTTATATAAATACCCTACACCTACTTCCACCTGCTGGCTTGAAACATGGAACGCTCAGACAGTTTGGATATTACTCACAATGTAACCCTAAAGTCCATACGAGAACTTGGGACCCGTAATGCGGACTCCAAGTGTTAAAAGATTTTAAAGTGTAAACCAAACTTCATGACTTATATAATCCTCTATGAGAGGGCAGTCATAAGCACCTTTAAACTTACCTTTATACCTTAGTCCTGAGATGTAATCACTTTCTTTGATTTTTCAACATGATGATCTTTACTTTGTGCCCATATTGGATCCTTCCTTTTTAGCCACAGCTACTGACTACTTCTTTCTGCTATAATAATAATAATACATTTAATTTATAGGCGCCTTTCTAGACACCCAAGGTCACCGTACATACATGAATAATTAAACAATGTATACAAGTATATAGAAAAAAGGCACAATTTAACACAAGATAAACAAAAGGTATTGAGGTAGGGAACAACAATATATAAATAAATATATATATATATATATACAAACATACATACACATGTATATATACATACACATACTGTATATATTCATATACATAAAATAAAAATCAAAGATAACAAGCTAGGGGTAGGCTAAGGAAAACAAGTGGGTTTTGAGGCGGGATTTAAAAATGTTAATGGAGTCAGAGTTCCGAATCACAGGGGGAAGGGAATTCCAGAGAATGGGAGCAGCTGCACTAAACGCTCTGTCCCCCATGGAACTGAGTCTGGTTTTGGGGGTGGTGAGGAGACCAGTGTCAGAGGAGCGGAGGGTACGAGAAGGCGTGTAGGGTTGGAGGAGGTCAGGGAGGTAGGAAGGGGCAAGTCCATGGAGAGATTTATAGGTAAGAAGTAAAATTTTGAAGAAATGCGAGATTTGATGGGAAGCCAATGTAGATGAAGAACGGTGGGAGTGACATGTTTCCAGGGTTTAGAGCAAGTTAGAATCCTTGCTGCTGAATTCTGAACATACTGGAGCCTATCCAGGGCTTTATTTGATGCCCCAAATAGGACACCATTGTAATAATCCAGGCGTGAGGTGACGAACGTGTGAATCAATGTTTCAGCTACTGCATCTGTTATTAATGGTCTGAGTTTGGAGATGTTTCTCAGGTGGAAGAAGGCAGACTTGGTGACAGCTTTAAATGAGGTTCCATGGAGAGGGTGTAATCCAAGACCACACCAAGACTTCTAACCTTGGCAGAGGAGCAGATAGAGGAGCCGTCAATAGTGAGGACGACATCACCAACCTTTTTGAGCAGAGCCTGAGGAGCCACAATCATCAGCTCAGTCTTGCTACTATTGAGTTTCAAAAAATTTTGGGACATCCAGGATTTTATTTCAAATAGGCAGTTTGTGAGTGAGGGGGTAGGGAGGGTTGTGTTGGGTTTAGTATGTATGTAGAGCTGGGTATCGTCTGCATAGCAGTGGAAATTGAGCCCATGTTTCAGAATTATTTTTCCCAGAGGAAGCATGTAGATAATGAATAGGATAGGCCCCAGGACCGAGCCTTGCGGTACGCCATGGCAGACTGGTGCAAGGGAGGACTGGGCTATTCCTAGAGCCACTTGATGGTACCTGCCAGATAGGCACGACCTGAACCATAAATGGGCAGTGCCAGTGATGCCCAGGAGCCTATCCAGGCGGTCTAGGAGGATATTGTGACATACGGTGTCAAAGGCTGCTGAGAGATCAAGAAGGATCAATAGAGTTAGGTTACCAGAGTCAGCTGCCAAGAAAAGATCGTTGATGACCTTGACCAGAGCCGTTTCTGTGCTGTGTTTAGCCCGGAACCCAGATTGCATAGGTTCATACAACTCATGGTGAGACATATGGGACTGTAGTTGAGCAGCTACAGTGCGCTCCAGGATTTTGCTAAGGAATGGAAGGTTGGAAATAGGCCGATAGTTATTTAGAGACTCCGGGCCCAAACCCTGCTTTTTAAGGATAGGGGTGATCACAGCCATCTTAAGCTCTGGAGGGACAGAGCCAGTCCTGGTGGAGGTGTTAACTATGTCAACAATGAGGGGGCACAGAGTTGGCAGACAGGTCTAGACTAGGGAGACAGGCATAGGGTCAAGTATGCAGGTAGAAGATTTTGATCGAGTGACCAGAGCAGAGATAAACGCTGCATCAACAGGCTTGAAAGTGTTGAGATTGCATTTAACAGGAAGGGCCATTTTAGTGGATACAGCCAGCAGCGGAATAGCTGGCATGGATAAGGGCTGGAGCTTGTTATGAATAGCTTCAACTTTCGATTGGAAAAAATCCAGGAACCTGGTGCAGACTTCTGTCCAAGAGGGAGGAGTTATCCAGTGGACACAGCAATTTGTTGATTGTTTTCATAGTTTTCTAGGATCAGTTTTGCCCTTATCAATGAGATCAGAATAATATTTGTTTTTGGCCTGATAAAGTGCATCCTTATATGCTTTGATATGGTCTTCATAGATTTCTACATGAACAGTGAGACTCGTTTTTTTTTTTTATTTGAAGTCTTTCCAGCTGATGACCTTTAGCCTTCACAGAACGAAGCTCAGGGGTGTACCAGGGAGCAGGTTGGGAGAATGACACGTTTCTTGACTTGAGGGGAGCAAGTGAGTCCAGGGTAGAAGAGAGCAGGGTATTATAACGTAGTAAATGGTCATCAACAGAAGAAGTCAGAGGCAGGGGGAGGTTTTGCAGTTCGAGTTTGCTAACAAGAGCAGCAGTATTAATATTTTGGATGTTTTTATAGATAAAGGACCGCTGCTCTCGCCTCCTTATGGCCGGTATTTTAACATCAAAGAATATAGCTTGATGATCGGAGATGGTAAGGTCCAGGCCACGGAGGTTGGAGGGGTCAGGGCCAGTGGAGCACACCAGGTCTAGAACATGACCTTTATTATGAGTAGGGAATTGAACATGCTGAGTTAGATTAAAACAACCAAGGAGGGCAAGAAATTCCACTGCAAATGCAGAGCTGGGGAAATCTACATGGATGTTAAAGTCTCCCAACTATAAAGTAGATGTTGACATGGGACAGACACTAGAAAGTACTTCGGACAGCTCAGAGAGAAACACAGATGTTTTTTGAGGCCGGTAGACGAGCACCACTTGCATTGCTGGAAAACCGACCAATTAGAATACAAGGCATTCAAATGATGTCACATTGTTGACGGAAATAAGATTAATCTTAGTCAGTACGGTGAAGAACGGTGAGTCTACCACCCCGCCCTGAAGATCTAGGCTTTTGCAGGTACACGTAGCCTGGAGGGGTAGCTTGATTGAGCAGCACAAAGTCATTAACTTGCTGCCAGGTTTCCGTTCGACACAAAGTCAACTTCGTGATCCGTGACAACCTCAGAAATACAGCTTTGTTGTTGAGCGAGCGTGTATTCAGCAGCGCAAACCTAGCAGTGTTGTTATGGGTGGGGGACGAGACCGATGCCAAATATCTGTCAGATTTAACTAAGGGTATTAGATTGTTCAAATTAGCACCAACATGTGTAGAACTTCTAGTAGAAGTGCGTTGGTTACAGATGCGTTTTGTCGTCCTGATGGAGGGAATGGAGTGCTACCATTCTGAGGGGAAAAAAACAGTCGTCCAGAACCTCTGTGGACGTAGCTGTGTCGGCGACGTAGTCCAAGTTCCTTGATTAATGAGGAGCAGGTCAGAATGTTATGGTTATTAAAACTATGCAGTTCATCAAAGGAGTACCCCGGTGCCATGCCAGGTAGAGAAGATGCCAGCTGCAATTACCGGCCCGGTTAGCAGAAACAAGCTGTAGAGTCCAAGACAAGGCTAGCCTGTCAGCCTAGCAACCACAATAACAAATCCCTAGCGGTGGCTAGCCGAAGTAAGCTAGGATAAAAATAAGTGTCCCTTAGGGGAAAAATAGCGAGAAAAAACAAAAACTTGGACAGCTAAATATAAAACAAATTAAGAGTAATGCAATCAGCATGAAATAAATAAAATAAAATAATACACAGATGATACATTTGATAAAATGCTGTGGAAAAGCTGCGAACAATCAACACCAGCGTCCTCTCCTTACAGCGTCGCTTAGCAACTCTTCTACAGTGCATCCGGAAAGTATTCATACCCCTTCACTTTTTCCACATTTTATTATGTTACAGCCTAATTCCAAAATGGATTAAATAAATAAAAAATTCTCAACATTCTACACACAATACGCATAATGACAAAGTGAAAAAAGTTTTTTTTAATTTTTTGCAAATGTATTAATAATAAAAAATTTAAATATCACATGTACATAAGTATTCACACCCTTTACTCAAAACTTTGTTGAAGCACTTTTTGCAGCAATTACAGCCTCAAGTCTTCTTGAGTATGATGCTACAAGCTTGGCACACCTATTTTGGGGCAGTTTCTCCCATTCTTCTTTGCAGATCGTCTCAAGCTCCATCAGGTTGGATGGGGAGCGTCGGTGCGCAGCCATTTTCAGATCTCTCCAAAGATGTTCAATCGGGTTCAAGTCTGGGCTCTTGCTGGGCCACTCAAGGACATTCACAGACTTGTCCCGAAGCCACTCCTTTGTTATCTTGGCTGTGTGCTTAGGGTCGTTGTCCTGTTGGAAGGTGAACCTTCGCCCCAGTCTGAGGTCCAGAGTGCTCTGGAGCAGGTTTTCATCAAGGATCTCTCTGTACATTGCTGCATTCATCTTTCCCTTGATCCTGACTAGTCTCCCAGTTCCTGCCGCTGAAAAACACCCCCACAGCATAATGCTGCCACCACCATGCTTCACTGTAGGGATGGTATTGGCCAGGTGATGAACAGTGCCTGGTTTCCTCCAGACATGACGCTTGGCATTCAGGCCAAAGAGTTCAATCTTGGTTTCATCAGACCAGAGAATTTTGTTTCTCATGGTCTGAGAGTCCTTTAGGTGCCTTTTGGCAAACTCCATGCGGGCTGTCGTGCCTTTTACTGAGGAGTGGCTTCCGTCTGGCCACTCTACCATAAAGGCCTGATTGGTGGAGTGCTGCAGAGATGGTTGTCCTTCTGGAAGGTTCTCCCATCTCCACAGAGGAACACTGGAGCTCTGTCAGAGTGACCATCGGGTTCTTGGTCACCTCCCTGACCAAGGCCCTTCTCCCACGATTGCTCAATTTGGCCGGGCGGCCAGCTCTGGGAAGAGTCCTGGTGGTTCCTAACTTCTTCCATTGCAAATGATGGAGACCACTGTGCTCGTTGGGACCTTCAATGCTGCAGAAATGTTTTTGTACCCTTCCCCAGATCTGTGCCTCGATACAATCCTGTCTCGGAGGTCTACAGACAATTCCTTGGACTTCATAACTTGGTTTGTGCTCTGACATGCACTGTCAACTGTGGGACCTTATATAAACAGGTGTGTGCCTTTCCAAATCATGTCCAATCAATTGAATTTACCACAGGTGGACTCCAATCAAGTTATAGAAACATCTCATGGATGATCAGTGGAAAAGGGATGCCCCTGAGCTCAATTTTGAGTGTCAGAGCAAAGGGTGTGAATACTTACATGTGATATTTACAGTTAGGCCCAAAGATATTTGGACAGTGACACAATCTTCATGATTTGGGCTCTGCATGCCACCACATTGGATTTGAAATGAAACAATACAACGGAATTGAAGTGCAGACTTTAAGGTTTAATTCAATTGAACAAAAATATATGATTAAACATGTAGGATTGAGCTATTTTTATACAAACGCTCCTCATTTCAGGGGCTCAAAAGTAATTGGACAAATAAACATAACCCCAAGTAAAATGTTACTTTTCAATATTTTGTTGAGAATCCTTTCATGATGCTGCATGGACATCACCAAACGCTGGGTTTCTCCTTTGTTGCTTTAGGCCTTTACTGCAGCGGTCTTCAGTTGTTGCTTGTTTGTGGGTCTTTCTGCCTTAATGAGCAAGTGAAATGTGCTCTCTGGTGATTGATATTGCAGAATATTCCACTTCTTTGCTTTAAAAAACTCCTGGGTTGCTTTTGCAGTATGTTTTGGGTCATTGTCCATCTGTACTGTGAAGCGCCGTAATCAACTTTGCTGCATTTTTCTGAATTGAGCAGAAAGAATACTATACATAACTTGGTCTTTTGTCACATCATCAATGAACACTCTGACATTGCACTGTCACAACATGTGGAAGACCATGAGCTGTTATATAACCAGGTGTGTGCCTTTCCAAATCATGTCCAATCAATTGTAACTTACCACAGGTGAGACTAATCAAGTTATAGAAACATCTCATGGATTTGATAACATTTCTGCTATCTCTCTGTGGATTTCTTTTTTTCAAAGGGATGCCCCTGAGCTCAATTTTGAGTGTCACAGCAAAGGGTGTGAATACTTATGTACATGTGATATAAATGTTATTTATTTTTTAATACATTTGCAAAAAATTCTAAAAAACTTTTTTCACTTTGTCATTATGCGGTATTGTATGTAGAATGTTGAACATTTTTAATTTAATCCATTTTGGAATTGGGCTGTAACATAATAAGATGTGGAAAAAGTGACGGAGTATGAATACTTTCCGGATGCTTTGCTCCCATAGGCAGGGCATCAACTGTTGAGCGCATATGCTCTATTGCTGTGGCCAAGCACTTCAGTACCTGATTATGGAGCCAGGTATATCTTCCTTGAGTAAGGCTAGTCTTGCACCCATTATGTGTTTGAGATTAGCTGTACCCCCACAGAGAGGGCATGTTGGATCCCCACCTACCCACTGGTTAAGATTTGTTGGTGTTGATAGTATATAGTAGGTTGCCCTAACAATGAAGCTAATTCTTGTGGATTCATTCCCCACAAGCCCTTCCAGGTAATTTTACTCTGCACTACACTTTCCCAGTTCATCCATCACCCTTGTGTGGCTTGTGAGACCGTTTTTGCGCTCCTTACTGCTTCCTCTTGCTTATCACTATTTTGCGTTGTTCCGAAGGGGTTGATTTTGACCATCTCTGTGTACATGTGCCAAGTCCAAATCCCCCTCGTCCATGTTGTACTTGCCCTACAATTTCCGTATGTTTAAGGGATGCTTGTGACTGCAGCCCTGCTTCTTGTGGATTCCATCTCTGTCCTGTTGCTAATGTGGGTGCTGTTTTTCTGACTACAATATCTCAGGATTCCGTGTCATTTCTAATCTATTTTTAGTGCACTTAAATTCCTCTGTAAGCCCGGTAAGCGACAGCTCCAGAGCACCTTTCCCATAGGGAGCCAGGCTACTAAAATATCTTGGCTTAAAAGCTAATGCTTCTTTCTAGCTTTTCGACTTTAGTAATGGGTATCATACACTGTCAATGGCCACATGAGCCAGGGTAGAAGACCAAACTGTAGGCACCACAGCTTTAGCTTACCTGGCAACCCTGACTTCTCAATGCTCTCTAGGCCTCTGTTCAATTAAATTAGTCTTTAAGGGTAGTATTGAACCATTTTCCGAGACTTCTGACAGGCTTTTCGATCACTGTCGGAATTGGATCCTCATCTACAGTATATGAAGAATATTTTGTTGTACAACTTGTCCCTGGACTACTGAAATGCTTTTGAACTTGCTTGGTTTTATTTTCATTCCAGCTCATTTAAGGTTATCATTAAGTTTACGTAGTAGTCTTTTAGTGCAAGGAGCAGTTGTCGTCAATATTGTCATACATGCTCGAATGGGAGGGAGGCGTAAACCTGCCCTTAACTTTTGCCTAACCCATTTTGATGCTCAAATTATTACTTCCATGGCCATCGTAAATACCAAGGGAGAGATTGTACAATCCGGCCATGATGCCAATCTCCAGATGCTGACATTCCATGGTAAATGTTGCCGTATTAAAACACAATTGAATGTCCTGAAAGTATGCCTTAACTAGGCTGATAATTACATTTGATACCTTCAAAAACGCAAATGCAGTCCACAACAGCTTGTGTGGTACAGACCTAAATGCGTTTGCCAAATCCAGAAAAATTACATCAAGGTCTTTTTTCTCACTTTTTGACAATTGAATTTGGTGCGAAATCATGCTGGTGTGCTCCAGACACCCAGAAAACCTGATATGCCTGCTTTCTGTACTGAGGTTTCTATTATTCTTTGTAAGGTATTTGCTCAGTCTCTGTGCTGCTACGCTAAAAAATATTTTCCCTCAAGATTGAGCAAGCAAATTGGTCTGAACTCGCTAATTTCACTTGAATCTTACTCTTTGGGAATAAGCACTCCACTGGCTCGATGCCACAATCTGGGAATCTTTTTTTTTTCCCACGCCAGCTTCAGTAGTTTCCAAAGGAAACGTAGGACATCAGGTGCATTTTTATACAGCCTGTAAGGTACTCCATTAGGTTCTGGTGCCAATGCTGCTCTTGCATGTCTAACTATTTTCTGCTTCTTTCCATTTTGGACGGCTGGTGTCCATTAGCTCCACTGGGTCCTCAATTGGTGGAATATCTGCCGGAACTGTGAATGGCTTGTGCATCTTCTCATCTGTGTGAGTTTCCTTTAGGTGGGACTCCATTTCCTGTTTGGTTGTTTTAAGCGTCCCGTCCTTTGCTTTTTGAACAAGGTCTTAGAGAACTTGAAGAGGTCTTTGTAGAATTGATTCCTCGCTCGTTTTTTCTTCTTTCGGTTTCTCCGTAGGTTCTCTGCTCTCCTAAATTTTTCCACAATCTATTCTTTAAACTGTCCTGTAAATCTCTAATGCCTACCTTTTCTAATTTAGACGCTTTTTTTTCATTGGTTTTTTAATACTTCTTTCTTTTATTAACTTGTCGATCTCTTGTTGCATCCTCGATTTTTTTGGTTCCAACTCTCGTCTTCCTGTGCTCGTCTGCGCCTCCTCAGTGCGGGAGTTGTTGATGTCCCTTGGTTTGTATCCTGATCATAGGCGATTTTAGACGCTATACAGGGTTGCTCAACCCCTAAATTCCCTGTCAGCACCCCTAAAATTAATAAGAATTAATTACTATTATTTTTCAAATCCTTTATAGCCTTCATGCTAGATTTTATGAACTTGTCTAGTAGAACAGGTTCAAAAGGCTTGTTCATACCACGGCTCGGTAAATAACCTACTCGTTTCTGAACTTGTGACGTGTCGCTCATGAACGGTTTGTTAATTTTAAATAAATGTTAAAAATGACTCGGGACTAACGAGTAGTCTCAAAGAGTGATTCGTTTATTTTGGTCGTGCATGCACAACAGTTGGTGTCCTGGCCGCACTAAGTGTAGGGCTACTCAGCTATCCAGCAAGTTTAAACAGCTAGGCTAGTACGAACAAGAAAATCGATGCAGAGATCGCCAATTCCTTACTCCTCTCCTTTATTACGTGCATAGTAAATGTTCAATGCTGTAAAACTGTGAAACACAAATAGAGATGTCTTTCAGTCACACTTCTTGTGAGAGCGTAAAACGTTACAGAATCTGCATATTGCTAACACACTTGAGTTAACGGAGACCACGTTGTCATTACTAGCTGATTAACAAAAATAAGCTATACATAGCATTAACTTCGCTTATTTCGTTTGCCAAAACACATGTATTTCTATCAGATATATGGTAATACTTACAGGCATTGCCCTCGTGGGGGTAGGAATGACTTTAAAGCAGGTTTAATCTTAAAGCAGTCAGGAGCACTAAATGAACAGCCTTCTCTATCGAAGTCTCTTATTCTTTAACAGGAAATGAACTTGTACGCTACATTCAGCTAGGTACCAGTAGTAGCCACTAGATAGCGCTTAAACACTGCGAATTCTAGGCAAAAACTATGTATGAACAGAAGAACAATTTATGGTCTGTTCAGACCACGACAGTTGGGTTCGAGTCATTCGTTTATTTTGTTCAGCATAGGCTGAATGAAATGAAAAGGAAACAGAAATGAAAAGTTCACCCCTTAACTGGGTCTTTGGGTCTGAGTCGTTCGTTCAATTTTCACGTGACAGCCCGATAGCCTCAGCATAGGAAAGAGAGAAGAGTAGTTCACCCCTCGAATGGGTCTTCTGGGTCTGAATCGTTCGTTCAGTTTTCACGTGATAGATAGGCTCAGCATAGAAAAGAGAAATGTTTAGTTCGCCATGGTTATGTAGTTACGATTGCGCCATAGTTTTGATTGACTCACTATGATAATTAAGTCCCCTAAAAGCAGTTGCAATATACTACTTTGGCCAAAAAATGGCCGCGCCAGTTTCCACGGCTGCTTGTCATCACAGGCTACCCGGTCTGTTTGTCCTTGTGTTATTTGTAACTTTCTGTCTCCAAAATGTCAACATGTCAAATGTCAATTGTGTACGATCGTCAAACGCTACTAGCCTATCGAACATCCTCTAAGGCTGTATGCGATCGAGTTTCTGGAGAAGGATTTTCCACTGTCCTCTGTTAGCTAAACTGCCAGCAGAAATGTCGCCCGCTCTACGAAAGCCCGTGCCGGAGAAGACGTACTAGGTGGAGACAGGGTAAACCGGCCAACACCTTAGTCAAGATAAGATCTGTTGCTAACTCCGTTGCTAACTCTCCTTCTCACCGCTTGGGGTCATCCGGCCTTCACCAGCTCACCGCTGTCAGACCCTGGCAGCAGTCCCGCTCCTCTTTCCGTTGTTCCCTGGAAGCGAGATGTACGTCTTTAAGACCAATTCTCCCCGGCACAGATTACAGCTGAATGTTCTCTCGTAGCGTCACACTGAGGCCGAGACTCCGCACCACAGTCCGCGACATTAACCCTCAGAATATTCGGTCTTTTCCAAGGGCACCGGCGGCATCAGAATCTGGAAATACTGCCCCCGTTAAGATGGCTTTGCTAAATGCTAGATCACTTTCTAATAAGACCTTCGTTGTAAATAACATTTTCTCTTCCCGTGGATTAGACTTCTTACTGTTGACGGAAACCTGGCTAAACGTTGGTGAGATCGATCCGCTTGTTGAACTATGTCCTCCAGACTGTGACTATTTCAGTATGCCCAGACTCACTTGTCGTGGCGACGTCTAGCAGTTGTTTTTAAAAACCATTTCAACTGTAACCGTTTAACCCAGATGTCTTGCTCCAGCTTTGAAGTGCGGTTAACAAAATTAGGATCATCAAACCCCTTTTTTATTGCCCTTGTGTATCGTAAATCATGATATTGATGTAATATTGATATAACTTTATGATGTAGCCTATTTATTTATTATCGGGTTGTCCTTAACTTTTTGCACTTCGCAATAATGTGCTGTATACACACCCTTTTAAATTATACTAAATAAAATATGTTAAATACAAATAAATAAGTAAAATCACACCATGCAGCCAAATAACAATCACACTAGCTAAACTTAGCAGAGTAGCAGTCACGTGAAAAGTGCACGAAAGACTGGACAGGAAACAGAAATGAGTAGTTCACCCCTCGACTGGATCTGAGTCGTTCGTTCAATTTTCACGTGATAGCTGCATAGGCACGAGAGATCAGAAAACATAAATTAGTAGTTCAACCTTTGGGTCTGAGTCTTTCGTTCACTTGTAACGTGACTGCTTCATGCTTAATTTATGACAGCGTTCATAAGTGATCGTTGTTGATTTTTGGATTATTACACGTCAGTTTAAATGCATTAACCCCCCCAGTCCAGTGAATGAAATGACTCGAAAAAAGAGTAGTTCGTTTTAGTAAACGAGAGTGAAAGAGCCATGTCACTAAAATGATCCGATCTTCCCATCACTATTCTGAACGGCTGTGCATTATTTCCAAGAAGCCTGTTACGACCACCCATATTTTGGTGTCCGTATTGTTTGCATTGTGTATGTGTCTATGTGCGTTTTGTCCTACCTTCGGTTTTTTCCCTTCGCTATTCCCTTCATTCAGATTTGCCGCCTGCTTTCCGTTGGTTCCCTCCCCCTCATTACACACCATCAGCCATCCGTTGACCCACCAATCAGGAGCCAATCCGTCTAGTTTAAAACCCTTTGGCAAATGTATTAAAAATAAAGTATCACATGTACATAAGTATTCACACCTTTTACTCAAAACTTTGTTGAAGCACTTTTGGCAGCAATTACAGCCTCAAGTCTTCTTGAGTATGATGCTACAAGCTTGGCACACCTATTTTGGGGCAGTTTCTCCCATTCTTCTTTGCAGATCGTCTCAAGCTCCATCAGGTTGGATGGGGAGCGTCGGTGCGCAGCCATTTTCAGATCTCTCCAAAGATGTTCAATCGGGTTCAAGTCTGGGCTCTGGCTGGGCAACTCAAGGACATTCACAGACTTGTCCCGAAGCCACTCCTTTGTTATCTTGGCTGTGTGCTTAGGGTCGTTGTCCTGTTGGAAGGTTAACCTTCGCCCCAGTCTGAGGTCCAGAACGCTCTGGAGCAGGTTTTCATCAAGGATCTCTCTGTACATTGCTGCATTCATCTTTCCCTTGATCCTGACTAGTCTCCCAGTTCCTGCCGCTGAAAAACACCCCCACAGCATGATGCTGCCACCACCATGCTTCACTGTAGGGATGGTATTGGCCAGGTGATGAGCAGTGCCTGGTTTCCTCCAGACATGACGCTTGACATTCAGGCCAAAGAGTTCAATCTTGGTTTCATCAGACCAGAGAATTATGTTTCTCATGGTCTGAGAGTCCTTTAGGTGCCTTTTGGCAAACTCCATGCGGGCTGTCATGTGCCTTTTACTGAGGAGTGGCTTCCGTCTGGCCACTCTACCATAAAGGCCTGATTGGTGGAGTGCTGCAGAGATGGTTGTCCTTCTGGAAGGTTCTCCCATCTCCACAGAGGAACACTGGAGCTCTGTCAGAGTGACCATTGGGTTCTTGGTCACCTCCCTGACCAAGGCCCTTCTCCCCCGATTGCTCAGTTTGGCCGGGCGGCCAGCTCTAGGAAGAGTCCTGGTGGTTCCTAACTTCTTCCATTTGCGAATGATGGAGACCACTGTGCTCGTTGGGACCTTCAATGCTGCAGACATTTTTTTGTACCCTTCCCCAGATCTGTGCCTCAATACAATCCTGTCTCGGAGGTCTACAGACAATCCCTTGGACTTCATAACTTGGTTTGTGCTCTGACATGCACTGTCAACTGTGGGACCTTATATAAACAGGTGTGTGCCTTTCCAAATCATGTCCAATCAATTGAATTTACCACAGGTGGACTCCAATCAAGTTGTAGAAACATCAAGGATGATCAGTGGAAACGGGATGGCCCTGAGCTCAATTTTGAGTGTCACAGCAAAGGGTGTGAATACTTATGTACATGTGATATTTTATTTTTTTTATTTTTAATACATTTGCAAAAAATGCGCTATTGTATGTAGAATGTTGAGAATGTTTTTTTATTTAATCCATTGTGGAATTAGGCTGTAACATAAAAAATGTGGAAAAAGTGAAGGGGTATGAATACTTTCCGGATGCACTGTACAAGGTTTATCCTTTTGGTGTTCTGTCTTTTGGTGTTCTGTGTTCCGTTCGTTGGCTAAAGGGTTTATCCCGATGTGTTGTCTGTCTGTTCGTTTGTTAGCGAGTGCTAACTAGAACTATTAGATATAGCTTTTGTTTGGTTTTTCCCCTTGCCTATCTGATCCTGTACAGCGTTTATTTTGTTCTTTACCCTTTCCCCCGTATTACCAGTACTCGGTACTGTGTTTTGTGAATTATGATCCCTTTATTTTACCTGTACGCGGTACTGTGCTTTATTTTCTCCCAGAGCGCGGCTAGTTTAGATACCCATGGGTTTACATTTAACTTCACGTAGTGTATTTTTCTGTTTAGGAACATTAATTTAGGAGCGGTGCCACCCTGTGTAGTTTATGACAGCAAGCGTGTGATAGGCAGCTTAGCTCTTTTGTTTGTTTCTTTGATTTGGCACCGTTCGTGTAGCCGTGGTATCCCTTTTGGTTTGTCCTTGTAAATAAAACTGTATTCATTTTACATTCTTGGATTGTGTATTGTGTCCACATTTCACCACCTCCACGCATACTCTGGAATATGTTCGGTCCTTCAGCGCCCTAGACTAGCCTTACAGCTGAAGTGGACGTAACAAAGCCAAAAGCGCGGCGCTCGTCAATGTCATTTTTTTGTCAGCCGGCCAATCAAAATTGATTAAGGCGAGCAAACATTCACGTACTAGCGATCTCAGAATTCCAGGAGCTGTACTATCAAACATTCAAACTGTACTTTTTAAACATCAGTGGTAGTATATCTTTGTAATGAATCCAAATTACGGTACTGAGAGACCTGTCCTAGGCCCCACAGTTCGCTACTGGAGTCACATGCTAGCATTTTAAAGCAATCTTTAGTTATTATTAATTGAATGTTTACACCTCATGTTTTAATTTGACACTGGTAGTTAGGCCAATTTATTTAATATTTTTTGCGCAATAAAATGCAAAATTATTGCTTTTTATTTATTACTATACCTTTTATACTTATTGTATAATTATAATATAATTTATGACAGTCAATTTACTTTGATTTATAATCATTCCAATGATTACAGTCTTATTACTGAGGGCAGATGTACAGGTTTACTTTGATTTATAATCATGATTTTTGACTCTTACAGAGCTTTGGAGGGAGAACCCCACACTGTCCTTTTCGAATTTGTACCTGAGACGAGTGATGAGTTGGGCGTAGTACCCGGCAATATTGTGTTTGTGCTGCAAAAAGGGGCTGACAACTGGGCATCTGTCATCTTCAATGGAAGAGTAAGAGAACCACCAAACATTTTTATGTTCTCTTAAAAATGCATATTAATAAAAGCAGAGTACTTACTATGAGAATAGTAGTTAGATATGTGGCTTATAGGTGTACTTTTGCGTCTGGATGGGTGTTTAATTAAGCACGCAACGTCTGCAGAAGGCTCAACAGGGAGCTAACAAATCACACATTGGCAGCCCAGCATACAGTGCATCCGGAAAGTATTCATACCCCTTCACTTTTTCCACATTTTATTATGTTACAGCCTAATTCCAAAATGGATTAAATAAAAAAAAATTCTCAACATTCTACATACAATACCGCATAATGACCAAGTGAAAAAAGTTTTTGAATTTTTTGCAAATTTGCTAAATAAAAATATAAAATATCACATGTACCTAAGTATTCACACCCTTTGCTGTGACACTCAAAATTGAGCTCAGGTGAATCCCGTTTCCACTGATCATCCTTGAGATGTTTCTACAACTTGATTGGAGTCCACCTGTGGTAAATTCAATTGATTGGACATGATTTGGAAAGGCACACACCTGTTTATATAAGGTCCCACAGTTGACAGTGCATGTCAGAGCACAAACCAAGTTATGAAGTCCAAAGAATTGTCTGTAGACCTCCGAGACAGGATTGTATTGAGGCACAGATCTGGGGAAGGGTACAAAAAAATCTCTGCAGCATTGAAGGTCCCAACGAGCACAGTGGTCTCCATCATTCGCAAATGGAAGATGTTTGGAACCACCAGGACTCTTCCCAGAGCTGGCCGCCCGGCCAAATTGAGCAATCGGGGGAGAAGGGCCTTGGTCAGGGAGGTGACCAAGAACCCGATGGTCACTCTGACAGAGCTCCAGTGTTCCTCTGTGGAGATGGGAGAACCTTCCAGAAGGACAACCATCTCTGCAGCACTCCACCAATCAGGCCTTTATGGTAGAGTGGCCAGACGGAAGCCACTCCTCAGTAAAAGGCACATGACAGCCCGCATGGAGTTTGCCAGAAGGCACCTAAAGGACTCTCAGACCATGAGAAACATAATTCTCTGGTCTGATGAAACCAAGATTGAACTCTTTGGTCTGAATGCCAAGCGTCATGTCTGGAGGAAACCAGGCACTGCTCATCACCTGGCCAATAACATGGTGGTGGCAGCATCATGCTGTGGGGGTGTTTTTCAGCGGCAGGAACTGGGAGACTAGTCAGGATCAAGGGAAAGATGAATGCAGCAATGTACAGAGAGATCCTTGATGAAAACCTGCTCCAGAGCGTTCTGGACCACAGACTGGGGCGAAGGTTGACCTTCCAACAGGACAACAACCCTAAGCACACAGCCAAGATAACAAAGGAGTGGCTTCGGGACAAGTCTGTGAATGTCCCTGAGTTGCCCAGCCAGAGCCCAGACTTGAACCCGATTGAACATCTTTGGAGAGAAAATGGCTGCGCACCGACGCTCCCCATCCAACCGGATGGAGCTTGAGACGATCTGCAAAGAAGAATTGGAGAAACTGCCCCAAAATAGGTGTGGCAAGCTTGTAGCATCATACTCAAGAAGACTTGAGGCTGTAACTGCTGCCACAGGGGGTTCAACAATGTATTGAGTAAAGGGTGTGAATACTTAAGTACATGTGATATTAAATTTTTGTATTTTTAATACATTTGCAAAAAATTCTAAAAAACTTTTTTCACTTTGTTATTATGCGGTATTGTGTGTAGAATGTTGAGGAATTTTTTTTATTTAATCCATTTTGGAATTAGGCTGTAACATAATAAAATGTGGAAAAAGTGAAGGGGTATGAATACTTTCCGGATGCACTGTATGTGTTGCTCCATCAGAAGGTAGTTTACTCTATAGTTACTCTCCCAAAAAAATTTTGTTGATATTTTTTGGTTGGCATTGCTTTTTTTTTTTTTTTTTTTGACAGAACAATAGGTAGACAGAATTTTGAAAACTGCACCAAAACTTCATCGTGTTCCTACAGAGATGCACTCACTGCTGCACGTTCATCTTACTTCTCTGCCATCATTAATGCTCCAAATTCCAACTCTCAGACCCTCTTTTCCACTGTAAGCAAACTCATTCAACCCCGCAAGGACACGATGTCTATTTATCCACTCAGCTTGCCAATTCCTTCCTTCAGTGTTTTAATGATAAAATATTCAACATTTACTCTTCCCTGAACTCCAAATCTCCCTCTGGCGCAGCCACAGTGTCCCCTGGTGTGGGTGACT
The DNA here is from genome assembly GCA_026901105.3 of Galaxias olidus. Lineage (NCBI taxonomy): Eukaryota > Metazoa > Chordata > Actinopteri > Galaxiiformes > Galaxiidae > Galaxias > Galaxias olidus. The sequence continues at coordinate 125,346 of JAPMUY010000803.1, forward strand.
TTCTACTGCCTACTTCTGATAGTCATTTCTCCTCATTTACCCTGGTTGACTCCGCACATGTCTCCAAGGTGATTGAGGTGTCTAAACCTACTACCCATCTTCTCGATCCTCTTCCCACTGTCCTCTGCATATCATGCTTACCTACTTTTCTTCCTCACCTAACTGACTTATTCAAACAATCCCTCTCCTAAGGAGTTTTTCCATCTGTCTATAAAACTGCTTCACTCAAAAAAATCTGGCCTAGACACAACTATTCTTGAAAACTACCTCCCTACATCTAACTTGCCCTTTTTGGCAAAAACCTTTGAACGCATCATTGCATCTCAGTTACAACAATTTCTATCTGTCAATAATTAGTTAGAGCCCCTTCAGTTTGGTTTTCACACACTTCACAGCAGGCTCAGCGCCAGAATGAAGTGACTGAGGGGTGTAATGGATCATTTAAATCTATGACAGAAAATGACTAAATTAATAAGCGGGAGAAACCATGCAAAGATCAAGTACACTTTCATTGATGACTACAGAGTCTGAGTCAGAGTCTGTACACAGAGAAATTATTACAGTGAGTTCACTGTAACGATATAGCAAGTTGTGATTAGTTGACACGGTTGAAACGAGTATATTGGTCTAAGATAAACAATCATTCCACTGGTCAAGGTGGAGGGGAGTGGACGTAATCAGAATTAATAAGGACATGTTCATAGGACACGTAGACATAATTTTATGTTATGTCTAAGACACAAAACTTTAGCCTTCAGTGTCTCCAAAAGGCATATACTGTCTCTTTTGTGACCTGGTCTTCCCTTCTCCCACATTGGAACCCCAGCCTAGGCTTGAACATCCATGAGGATGCCAAAATTTCCCATACAAGGAGCAGTTTAAAATTGCAAGGGGGCAAATTTTTTTATATCTTAAAACATTAGGTTATCATCCTGCTATGCCTATTTTTTGGGCGGATGGCAATATAGTGGCCTTTTGCTATATGCAAACAATTCCCTACTTCACTTGTTCCATGTGTTTGTGCGTCATGGCGATAATATGAAATACGAATACTATTTTGGGCGTCTGCCCAGGTCACCACCTAAAATTGATCTGGTGGTAGGTTTAATTGTTTCAACCAGCAATAGCCTGGTTGAGCAATTTTTCTATTTTATTTTATTTATACATGGGTAACCGAATGAGACCAGGGGCCTATACTATGAACGGAGGTTAAACTACTCCGATCTAACTCAGGGTTAACAAGGAAAGTTGGAGTTGAGAAACTCTGATTATACAAATGGGTGTTAAATGGTACTACAAAAGTGATTAGTACCATTAAATTTGTAATATAATTGAGAAGAAAGGATACATAAAATAATAGTAAAAACAAAATTAGTATTAAAGCTATTAAATTATAGCTTAAAGATGGGCTACTCCCCAAAGCACATAGGCTGTATGAATGCAATGACATTCTAACAATCATATCCACAGTGAAAAGCGCGTTTGAGATTAGGCCTGTAGGCTGTTGTACTTTTTTTATTAACTGTTAAAGTCAAGGATTTTCAGTGCAATTTTCCACGACTACAGCGTTATAGAGCGCTTAACATCGATTTAACCATGAACATAAACTGCTCAAAGCAGTTTAGCGATTTGGCGTAAATTGCTATGACAACATACCTCGGGTAAAACTTGCACACATTATATGGTATGGGTTAATCGAGAAGTTACCCCCGACATCGCAAAGTTACTCCTCAATTTACCGAGGTAAGCCAGTTTACCTCGCTTTGTAGTATAGGCCACTGGTCTCTTTTCCAGCAGTGCCTTGTTCAAAGACAGAATATATAAATTACAACAAAAATTTAAAATAAGCAAAAAATGTGTTATTGTTACAATATACAATATTTACAATACAGTACAATATTAAGTTTCAACCAAAACAAGAACATTCTTCAACTCCCAAATCCTCCAATAACAGTTTAAATTGTTCAACAGAAACAAACTGTTCTAATTTAAATTTGTTGAGTCTTGTTCCATTTATCCGAACGAAAAAAAAATGTAAAGCCGGTTTACTCAATTCTGTTTTCACTTTGGGTCTTTCAAGGGTGATATATATACGGTTGCCCTGAGAGGCCAAACACACTGCAACTTTAGAAGACACATGCAAATAGACCAAACACAAGCAAATTAAGAAAACATCTAGGCTACATCAATTTGAAAACACATGCGCAGCATTTAGAAAACCAACGGCAAATTCAGACTACAACACGTTACAGAAACGCGCTGCAAATACAAAAACACAATAAATTACAGAAACGCGCTGCAAATACAAAAACACAATAAATTACAGAAACGCGCTGCAAATACAAAAACACAATAAATTACAGAAACGCGCTGCAAATACAAAAACACAATAAATTACAGAAACGCGCTGCAAATACAAAAACACAATAAATTACAGAAACGCGCTGCAAATACAAAAACACAGTACATTACAGAAACGCGCTGCAAGTACAGAAAACACAACACATTTGCTGCAAATACAGAAAGCACAACACATTACAGAAATGCGCAGCAAATCCTGGCTACAACCTTGGATTTCAAACCCTCAGCATCTATGCACTGTTTTCTATCAGAGAGGTAGTCCTGAAACCATTTAAAGGCTGCATCATCAAATCCCAGCAAGGCTAATCTATCCAGAAGTAATCTGTGATTAACTGTATCAAAAGCCTTTGACAAATCAATAAACAAAGCAGCACAATGTTTCTTATCAAGGGCAGAAGCTGCTAATTACAAGATGTTCTAACATCTTTGCTAGGCATGGGAGTTTGGAGATAGGTCTGTAATTATTCAAGCCACTTGCATCCCCCCTTTATGTAAAGGAGTAACCAGAGCGGATTTCCATATTTTAGGTAGTAAACTAGAAGTGAGTGTTAAATTGGAAATACATGTCAGGGGCTCGGATATGAATGTGGTGTGTTGATGGCTCTTCAGTCATTAGTGATGTGTCATTCATGAACGATTCGTTCATTTTGATATTGATATAACTATTGATATAATATTGAAGATGTAGCCTATTTATTTATTATGCGGTTGTCCTTGTTAACTTTTTGCACTTAGCAATAATGTGCTGTATACACACCTTTACGCACTCTACTAAATAAAATATGTTAAATAAGAATAAATAAGTAAAATCACACCATACAGCCAAATAACAATCACACTCGCTAAACCTAGCAGTCATGTGAAAAGTGAACGAAAGACTCAAAAGACTGGACAGGAAACAGAAATGAATAGTTCACTCCTCGACTGGGTCTGAGTCGATCGTCAAATTTTCATGTGACAGCTGTATAGGAAAGAGAAAAGAGTAATTCACCTCTGAAAATTGTAAAACTGTAAAAGGTTTTCTGTGTACCTGTTATTGTTCTTGTACTTATATCTGTTAAGTTGTTAACATACATTATTATGGCCTTATTGTTTTCAAGGGACCATAATGTAAGATTTGGAATGTTACTTTGTCTAGCATTGTTTTATTACTTATTAGGGATTGTTCCAACAACATGAAAAAGTGAAATCTGTATTTTCTCTAGTTCACCTCCCACAGCACATCTAATTTACAAGCTATTCTGAATCTCAGTGATTTGTGACGTAGAAAATTTAAGTCAATCTAATTGACCAATCACTGAGTCAGGCTAGTATACAAGAAATCAGCCTGACGTCACAACAACAAAAAACAAATTTCTGGGTGGCCGAAGTATCATCTCCAACGTAGGGAGAAGGTTATTAACAAATTATACTTTGTGAAAGCGATGAGCATACAAATAGAATATTTAATTTTTAAACGGTTTGAAATGTTGTGTCTTGTCCAAACACCATGGTGATATAATTATAAAGCACTTGGTTTTTATGTGCTTTTTATACGGTTAGGTAAAGTAGGCTAATCTGCCGCTGGATCCGAATTGTCCAATACAGTTCTTTTCCTTAACCCCGAGGGAAAACGTCATGAGGTTAAGGAAAGATGGAGAATTCATAAGACTTAGGAAAAGACAATCGCGTTGCTAAAGGAGTCCGACTGCACTTACATTAAGCTACGTAATCATGCAACGGTGGTTTTCGTGGGGTCGTTTGTGGAGAAAGTACAATGTCCTGTAGATCAACTATAGCCTACAAAAAGTGCATCTTAAATACTCCGATCGTGCGTTGTCACTTTGTTGTTTTATAGCCTAGCCTATAAACGTGCGGGCAAGCCAGAGAAATAAATTTGCCATATTACCAAGGTTGGAATTTAAATTAAAAAAGGGAATATAGGCTACCTGCCACAAAAGTGAAACGAAATATGTCACATTGAGTTGGTTGCTCACGTCCTCATCCCCCTGTCAATTCATATTTATCGCCACACATGAATCCCAATAAATGTGATTGTATGAAGCCTCATTGTTAAATGCATGCAAGTTATGCATTTGTGTTAGGCATACACATCTGCTACGGTAGTTAGCCTACATTATCATTCTTAAGTTTCAAACATGTTGATATTTGGAAACATATAAGCATATTAGCAAGTTGGCGCATATAAGATGGAAAATGCTTAATAAACAACAAGGCTATATGATCTGCATCCCTTGTCAGTCATGTCGATCGACGGCTGAATGGTGTATCGCTTGAAATATTGCTGCCACAAGGAATTGTTGGGTGGCATTTACTTCTTTCCTTTCGTAAAGGATGGTCCACTGTATCCTATGCTAAAGTACACAAGTTAGGAAGCATTGAAGCACGTTTCCTTCGCACTTAAGAGATTTCGAACAACACATCATGGCTGGCACTCAGATTCTTCTGGGTAATTTCACTCAGGAACCTTCCTAATCACAATGAAGAATTCGAACCTAGCCCCAGTCTATACGATTGGTTAACGGTCAACTTGCTAGCTAGCTACTACTAGTACAGTAAGCCTAATTATGAGCTAGTTTGTTAGAGATACGTAGGTAATGATAGGTAAATAGAAAATACATTGAAGCATTTGTTTCTCACAGTGCTTGACTATTATCAAGTATCTATTCTTTATTTTTACCCAACTGGCCCAAGTCTGACCTCGCAACCGTGACCGCCGTTGGATGCGGTGGCACCGGCAGGAGGTTCAGACAATGAATTACTGCCAACTGTCGTTAGTTAGTTGTGAAGTGTTGCCTTAATCTAATAAATCTATGTTATTTGAGGGATACAGTTTAGATTACGTTTTTATTAATATACATTGTCACTTTTTATTATAGCCTACTGACAGAGAAACAGAAAGAAGTAGCCTAAGTCAAGAATAAAAGATAGACCAACTTAAGAGGAAAAAGACACGGGCCAGTTCTCATAACGTTAAGGTATAAACCATGGAATCAACGTTTAACTTCAATGAAACGTTGTTGTTAATGTTGACCACTTTGTAACGCTTAATATGTTAGTGGTAACATTGGTGGCACGTTAAAAACGTAACGTAAACAAGTGCTTTCAACATAGTTGTCTTTGGGCGTTTGTGCTTCATTTCAGAAGGGGAATCTGTACAAACCTAACCCTCTACAACTGGCAAAAACTGTTAATTCCTGAACACAACAGATTAAAGCATATTCTCTCACGCAAAATTGTTACTTCCGCCACCCGGAAGGCCGTTGTTTACAAACATACTGATCTCTCGTATACGTAAGGTCTAACTCATAGATATACTGTACATATACATAGATCCCTCGAAGGCCGCTGGTGTATGTCGCCGCTATGCGTCTGCAGGATTGCCATCTTGGAGCGGTCAAGATCCGCGGGTAGACAAATACAATGTGTATTGAGAGAAGGCAACAAATCAGACAAAATCGAATGTAATTTGCCTTATTCTGAACTAATTTTCATGAAATTTCTTTTGTTATAAAGGTGGGAAATTTAACATTGCACGGGTTACTTTTCGGAATTAAATTTGGTTACTCGGGACAGATATAATCAGCTATATACCAACACATTAACATTTTCCATTGCCACAACTTCCACTGGGACATCGGGCAGGCTCCAATTTATGAATAGGAAACATCAGGTGTAAATTATTTGGAACATCAGCTTTTGTGAGTTTCTGCGAAAATTTTGATTTCGATATCTATTTTATTGTTCTAAAGCCGTTATTTGTTTATTATTAGGCTAATTCTCAGGCTCAAGTTAAGAGACCATCCAGTCAGTTCAGCCGTACACCCTAACTCCACTTCTGCAGGCTTGACAGTTGCCATTACACAAACAATGTCACAAATATTGTAGATCTCAAATATTTAATTTTCATCTTCAATAATTCACTTCAGACACTGAAATGCAATGTAATACTATAATATAACAAAAGTACAATACTATTATATAATAGTATAATATAGTATAATATAATACTATAATATAATACCACAATACTATAATATAATAATACAATACTAGTGTGTCAAGTGTTTGAGACAAATGTTCAGAATCTGAAATATATTGCAGTCAAATGTAAACAAAAATAATTAGGCTCTAGAGCAACTAGGTATAACGTAAGTCAAAGTAGTTCCCTGTCTTGAACAAACTCAATTCCTCTCCATCTCACATTTTTCAGCAACATGTGAACACCTTTAATTAATATCCTTGAAACAGTACAGTTTTTTCTCAAGCTACCACTTTGCAATTGCAGAGTGTGAAGTTTGGTAATGTGGTACTGCCTACACTTGTAGTAGTAATTTATTTTCGGTCATTATTTAAAATTTTCCAAAAGGAATGCACATACAAATAAATTGGTAACAACCATTAAATCTAAAGCAAAACAAACAAAATAAAAAAAAATTTAAGTTGCAATACTGGCAAATACAATACACAATAGCGATCATACCTCAGTTTTATATTTGATGACCAATTTTTTTAATTTGTAAAGTGAACTACCCATTCTTAATTAATTGTCACAATTGTTCCACAAGTTTAAGTTGTGGAAGTTGCTGACAACTAATGACACATGCAAATGTGATGATTGTCAGATGACAACTATGGCTCAAGCCTTCCTTAGTCCATGATCTTTGGTGAACCTTTGACAAAAACAAGGTCATCTCAAAATGACTTCTGGCATAGCTGAATGGTGGTGTAAAACTTGTTATTTGACTGTGTATGTTTAATGATTTGTTGAATATGTTGAACTTTGAATTGCTGCTATAGCGCCACCAACAAGTATAATCAGGCGGCATTGCATGGGGTGTGCTTTCAGTGGACTTGGACATGTGTGCAAATTTTTGTGAATTTTTAAGCATGGGAAAGTGGAGATTTTAATGATACAGCCGGCCAACTAATATGTAAAATTACAATAGGTGTCCGGCTGCACCAGCCGGCCACTTAATAATAAAATGTATACATACCAGACAGCTGCTCTAGCCAAGATATGGAGGATTTGATCCATGAGGATAAGTAAGTTGTTTCAAATTGTAATAATATTTAGATGCAAGTGAAAATTTTATTGAAAAGGAATATTTTATTTATTTATAACGTTTGTTATTTCCCGCTGGTGTCTTGAAAGTAAATTGTGCTTGAAAGTGACCTAGTTGCGCCCACAGGTGTGCCCCTGCACACTTTTCCTGGCATGAGATTGTTCAAGATCAGATGGCGGGGGAGGCTGCCGGACAGACCCGGTAAACCCAAACGTGTAGTGAGGATGAATTGGGAACGTCTGGCTGAGGCCCCTGTCCGCGAGTTCTTCAACTCCCACCTCCGCAAGAACTTCTCGTGCATCCCTGGGGATGTTGGGAACATTGATTCCGAGTGGGCCATGTTCAAAACCTCCATTGTGGAAGCAGCTACTAGGAGTTGTGGTCAGAAGGTTGTTGGTGCCTGTCATGGCAGCAACCACAGAACCCGCTGGTGGACACCAGCGGTGAAGGAAGCCGTCAGACTGAAGAAGGAGGCCTTTCGGGCATGGTTGGCCCAGGGGTCTCTTGAAGCAGCAGACGTGTACCGGGCGGCCCGAAGGGCTGCAGCTTCGGTAGTCAAAGAAGCAACAACCCGGGTGTGGGAGTTCGGGGAGGCTATGGAGAAGGACTTTCGGTTGGCCTCCAGGAAGTTCTGGCAAACCGTTAGACGGCTCAGAAAGGGAAAGCAGGGATTGGCCCAGGCTCTGTTGAGCAGGGGAGGAGAACTGCTGACCCGGACTGGGGATATCGTCGGGCGGTGGAAGGAGCACTTTGAGGAACTCCTTAACCCCGCCAACACGTCCTCTGTGGAGGGGGCAGAGTTCGAAGACTCGGGGGAAGTCTCAGACATCTCTGGCAGAGGTCATGAGGTAGTTAGGAAGCTCCTCAGCGGCAAGGCGCCGGGTGTGGATTAGATTCGCCCCGAGATGCTGAAGGCTCTGGACATTGTTGGGCTGTCTTGGCTGACACGCCTCTTCGGTGTCGCGTAGAGGTCGGGGACGGTACCATTGGAATGGCAGGTGGTTCCCATTTTTTAAAAAAGGGGACCGGAGGGTGTGCTCCAATTATCGGGGTATCACACTGCTCAGCCTACCTGGGAAAGCTTATGCCAGGGTACTGGAAAGAAGGCTCCGACCAATTATCGAACCTCAGATCCAGGAGGAGCAATGCGGATTCCGTCCTGGTCGTGGAACAGTGGACCAAATCTTTACCCTTGCGGGGCTGTTGGGGGGGTCATGGGAGTTTGCCCATCCAGTCCACATGTGTTTTGTGGACTTGGAGAAGGCCTTCGACCGTGTCCCTAGGGTGGTCCTGTGGGGGGTACTGCGGGAGTATGGGGTACCGGGGCCGTTGCTACGAGCTATTCGGTCCCTAGATAACCGGAGTGAGAGTTAGCCGTATACTCGGCACAAAGTCAAATATGTTTTCAGTGGGTGTTGGACTCTGCCAGGGCTGCCCCTTGTCACCGGTTCTGTTTGTGATTTTCATGGATAGAATCTCAAGGCATAGCCGGGGGAGGAGTGTGTCCAGTTTTGGGGACCTCAAAATTGCTTCTCTGCTTTTTGCAGATGATGTGGTTCTGTTGGCTTCTTCAAACTGTGACCTGGAGCGGTTTGCAGCTGAGTGTGAAGCGGTCGGGATGAGAGTCAGCACCTCCAAGACTGAGGCCAATGTTCTCTGCCTGAAAACGGTGGAGTGCTCTCTCCGGGGTGGAGAGTGAGTTTCTGCCCCAAGCGAGGGAGTTTAAATATCTCGGGATCATGTTCACGAGTGAGGGAAAAATGGAGCGAGAGATTGACAGGCAGATTGGTGCAGCATCAGCAGTAATGTGGGCGTTGTACCGGACCGTCGTGGTGCAGAAGGAGCTGAGCTGAAAGGCGCAGCTCGCAATTTGGTCTACGTTCCAACCCTCACCTATGGTCAGGAGCTTTGGGTAGTGACCGAAAGAATAAGGTTGCGAGTACAAGCGGCTGAAATGTGTTTCCTCCGTAGGGCGGCTGGGCTCAGCCTTAGGGATAGGGTAAAGAGCTCGGTCATCCGGAGGGAGCTCGGAGTAGCGCCGCTGCTCCTTCGCGTCGAAAGGAGCCAAATGAGGTGGTACGGGCATCTGATTAGGATGCCTCCTGGGCTCCTTCCGTTGGACGTTTTCCGGGCACGCCCTACTGGTAGGAGACCCCGGAGTAGACCCAGAACACGCTGGAGAGATTAATATATCTCATCTGGCCTGGGAAAGCCGCGGGATCCCCCAGGAGGAGCTGGAAAGCTTTGCTGGGGATAGGGACGTTTGGACTTAGCCTACTGCCACCGCGACCCGGCCCCGGATAAGCGGCGGAAAATGGATGGATTGATGGATGGATGGAAGCTTGTACAAGGGTCTATTATATTGAGAAACAGCAATGGTAATCCCTTACTATTTTCCAACCTGTATTAGTTAACTATTTTGTTTGTATGACCAAATAGCCTACAATCAATATTTTGTAGTAATCAACATTGTAACAATATATACAAACAAAGAGTGTGTAAAGGAGTTTACAGTGAAACTGTGGGGGGACGGAATGGGTCTTTTGTGTTGTGTGCCTAGATGTCTCTGTATGTGTGGGAAGGGTAGGGTGTGAAATGCAAATCTTGACTGACAATAATGTGTGGGTCTGTGTTGAAACACTGTGCTGAAAGTTTCATTCCATGAAGAATATTGTACCTGAATATTTAAGGGTCCTAGCCTAGACTTTAGTCTTCCCTATTATTATTATTGTTTTCCTTCCCTCGCTCAATTTCCCGTGAGCTGCTATATGCTAGAAACTTGAAACTTTGCAATGACCCAAATTGGCCTGATGGTGGCGCTACAACAAGTGACACTTTGAAAGGCCATATCTCATACACCATATGACCTAGAGTCACCAAATTTGGTATCTAGGTCCACCTAGAACGAAAATGCCTCTTGGACCCCCTTGGGTCTATCAGAATAGATTTTCTGCCATTTTGAATGTTGTGAAAGACACTTAAAGGAATACTTCATCGATTTTCTTAAACAATATGTTATTGTTTAGGCAAAATTAAGTAAGTATATTGAACAAGTTCAGGTCATAGGATCAATGTAAGGGAAATTCACGTATTTTTCTGACCACCGGCATTTAAATGGTTAATTCATTGTACACGACAATGTCCATAGATCATTGCGCGAATGCTCTTCCCTTGGCTGAAAACGGCGGTAGTTTTAAACAATTGAGAAAGGACCCCCAATGACGCAAGTCATTTTCTCAAACTTGTTTGACATTCTGCTGTTTGATTGCAAAATGCAAAATAACGAAACAATGTTTAAAATACAACATTGGTATCTGATGAAAAACATATCAAAATATCGAAAATGGGGGAACTATGAATAGAACCACCAACGTACCAAACCTGGTATTTAGCATCAATAGACCATGATATGCAAAGTTGTATAAATCAGACCGAGGTCAAATCACGTGGCTGCTATTAGCCAATTAAATTTGTTTATAACTCAAACTCAGTTCAATCCAGATGAAACTTGATACACTACCTCTAGAGGATTCATTGATCATATATGCAGCCATTTTCACATCTGCCTTTAAGGGGCGCTATAAATTCCACATATCTCTTGATGTGAATGGCCAAATATCATGCAACTTTATACATATGCTCTAGGGCAGTGGTTCCCAAACTTTGCTAAAGCGACCCACTAACAGACTTTTTTCAAATTTCGCGACACACCATAGGTTATGTATTATTATTGGTAATAGTAACAATAATTATATTATATATAATTATATGGGAAAAAAAGAAAACTGACATTAACACAAATACATGTGTAGCCTTTGTACAGCGCTGATTATCATAATAATCCCTAATGAAAACACATATACAACTAAAAACAGACACTTATTCGTAAACAAAAACTAAAAATAAACGCATGCCTGCTTTCCACGCAGCTGTTAGTGAGAAGGGTGTCCTTAAACTGATTTGCACAGTTGTTCAATTCTTGGAGCAATTGCGGAGAGGCATAGTCTGAGATAATTTTCAAAAACTAGTTTCTTGCGTTGTTTTGTTTTAATTGCCGTCATCGCGGAAAAGCTGGTCTCGCACCGGTAGGTGGTGTTTAAGGGTAGAAGTACTTTCATGGCTTTGTCTGACAAGGAAGGGTACTCTTCGTTAACCTCCAACCATAACATCTGTAATGACTGGGTAGTGAATTTCACCTTCAGGGTGAACTATCGCATGTCAATTCAATCAACTCATCCTTCTCTTTACTGTCCAGTGAAAGCTGACTTTCTGAGTCCGCAGTGAACGGGTCCCAAATCCAATCATTGCAGTCGGATTCCAATTCAGGGAAGTAGCACGAACAAATCAGGCACTATGGTTTTGAATTATCAATCGGGCCTACAAATCCAAAACCATATTTTAAATAATTTTCATCATACTTCTTAATCACAGTCTTCATTATTTTTGCACCAGGTTCTGTGCTTTCCTTTTCACTGTGTTGTTTACTTGTACTCGTAGCAGGTCCTCTTTTAAGAAAACAATCCATTGTGAAAGCAGTGTAGCTAGCTACAGTAACTGCCAGTAAGGTGCTAGCTGGGAGGAACTCGCTGGCACGTGCGGAAACCGTGCAACCGAGCGCTAAACATGCTATTGTTTTGTATACATTTTTTTAACATCATTCTTATTTTTTTATTATACTTTTTTAAAGGAAAGCTATTTAGTTATTTTCAGTGTTTCAAATATATTGATACATTTTTATAACAATTTTTTGTAGATATATATATATATATATGTATATATATATATATATATATATTACAATAATAAATTACTGCGTCATGACGACCCATGCTGAATATTTCTGCGACCCACCATTTGGGAATCACTGCTCTAGGGTAGAATCTAAGTCAACAAATAAAAGAAGATTGTGATTGAACCAATGGTTGGCCTTGTGGGCGTGGCTTATCAAATAACTACATTTCCTGTGAGCTGCTATATGCTAGAAGCTTGAAATTTTGCATGCGGGTTGGTGCCGGTAACAGCTACTCCCAAACTAAAGATGACCCTGTTACAACCAGCTCAAGTGGCCATAATAAAAGGAAGACGCACCATGAGGGAACGTTAAACAAAAGTAACTTTATTAACTAAAGTAAACCAAATACTAATTAATTAAAGGATTTAGTAGTGTGAGCGTCCGTGACGTCAGTAGTATGTGTACATGCTAATGATGGGTGTGGGTTTGAGTGTTGGTGTTGAAGGGTGCCTAAAAGTATAAGATAAACTAAGGCATAACCTAACACAACAAAACAAACCAAAACAGGGTGCTTGGAAGGAGAAGCAGAGAGAGAGTGAGTCCTCTGCACCTGTGGCTTAAATAGCCTATGAACATCACGCAGGTGTTCCTGGTCAATGTAATCAGGGCACCTACAGGATGAGAAAACCCAACCCATTGTAGGGTGAATGACTTACTACTTATATGTAAATTACTCTTTATCAATTTTGTAGATTATCAATTAATTCATAAATTATTATAATCGATCAAGGTGATTAAGGGTAATTACCTATATACGGAGCACCACCACAGAATTTAGCGTAAGCACGGCTCTGCGGGAACCGAATCATATTAGCATTAATCTAATAATGTAAGTTGGATGTTTTAGTCTCAATTCTGAAGTAATTAAGTTCTGTGTTACGATAATAACTGATTGTATGAAACGAAGCGACACATCTGGGTTTGAATGCAAAACAATTCTATTTATTTACTAGTCTAAAACACATGAAAATTACGGTTCTACAAAGAGTGACTAAATAATGACATTGATTACTAAAGTGGTTAGTATCTAAACATACACAGTATAACAGTTAAAATAGGCAAATTATGGTAAACACAACACAGCAGAGATTGTCTAAGCTTTAGCATCACGCTCAATGTAGCTTTACGTTACTTTGAAGCGATAGGTGGCGTTGCGTAGCAAAGGAGTGAATTTTGATTCTCGACCTGCCGGTTGTGGCTGGATGGAGAAGCGATCTGTAATTCAGTGGTAAAGTAATGAAACAGAGTCCGTTGTGTGAAGTTGGAAAGTTCTGTAACTTAGTTTGTTCGAATAAAGATGGAAAGTCCGTTGAGTTAGTAGTGCGGTTTGAAACGTGGGTTTTGTCGATGACCTCGTGGAATGAGAAAAAAGGGGCGCTGGTTCAGTTTGGGTGATCCAGCAATCCAACTACTCACGTAGATTTTGTTAAAACTCTGAATTGTTTGAATAACGTTGAAAGTTGTGCGGTGGTTCAATAAAGGTTTCTATGCTCTGGAATGGTAAAGTTGAGTTCAAAAGGGTTGCAAGGGTTTTCGGGCCTGTAGTGAGGTCCAAGGCCTTAAATCCTTTGTTCAAAGAGTCGTCCGTGGAGCGTGGTTCGATGAGTGGGGTTGCCAATTTTATACTGTTAGAACGAAACGGCCGATCACGTTCTTACAGAGTTCAAAAAGCAATTAATTTCCTGGTTGTGACCCTATTTATTGGAAGTAGCCAAAGGAGGTTCCCAAAAGTTAGCTGGGGTCACCTGATTGGCTGCAGGGGTCAGTCAACAGAGGTGTAAATTATCTCACTGTATGAGATAAGGGTTGTCAGCTTGTTTAGCTCAAATCATTTCCTTTCTATTTATACCTGTATGCTTGGAATATGTTCTATATGACGTCTGCAAAGCTTACACAATGTCAATGTGAACATTTTGATACCAAACTCTACCAGACTGATTATGTTAGTTAGCTTAGAAAAACAATACAAAATATATAATTATTACCAAATAGACACAATTCACATACAATATCTTCTCATGTTCAATCAAGTATTTCATTGAATGTTCCTTAGATGACAGTTTCTTACTCCCAATTTACTAATCCTTAGAGTGGAAACAGTGTGCTGGTTTGTGTGACTGTAGTAGTTGTGTGAGGGGAGCAGGCTGGCCCCCCTGGAGTGTTCAGTGTGGCCATTTGGGCGTGTTCCTTTGTCTTACCCAGAGAGGGGGGAAGAAGTGGTGATTGGATCCCCTACACCATTACCCCAGATGACACCAGGGGTCATCACAGACCCATATTGGTCTGATGGTGGCGCTTTAACAATTTTCACACTTTGAAAGGCCATATCTCATACACCATATGACCTAGAGCAGCGATTCCCAATTTTTTCCAACTCACGGCACACTTGCATAAGCTTATTTATTTTGCGGCACACCCCAGATGCAAAACTGAATCTTGTTACAGAAGAATGGGTGTTTTTTTTTGTTTTGTTTTTTATTATGGCCATTAATTCAACGGTACAAAAATGGGATTTGGAAATATTAGCCTCAACTGTACTGAATCTGGAAATATGTGTTTCTTCACTGTACTGCTAGAAATTACTGCAATGTTGGCTACAATGAAATCAAAATCAAAAACCTTAATTAAAGCCCCTAGGTCTCGAAGGGTTAAAGTGTCATAGATATTTTTTGTAGTCTGTCTTACATTTTGCTGTATTAATAACCCAGTTATACATTTCTCTCATAATTTCTTCAAGATTGCTCAGGAGAAGTTGATTACCTTTTTTGCAACAAAATTTAGCAAGTGGCAAACACAGTGAACAAATAGACTAGGCTGCTTTTCTTTCAGTAGCGTGAAAACTGAGGTCACGAAGGTAGTGTTTAAGATGCTGACAGTTTCATGAGAAGTGTTACAAAAAACGGTTGGGCTCATGCCCACGTCTTGAGAGTCTTCAACGCAAATCAGTTCTCTGAGGATTTTAGGGAGTTGTGGAATTTGTTTATTTTTCAGTTTATTATCTGAAAAAGGTAGAGGAAATCTTTTTTTAATGTTTCTACGGTTAATGCAGTAAATTTTAAGTTTGTTATATCACTTAAAACGTTCTTAGATGCCCCATGTTATAAAAGTATCACAATTGTTTACTTGGAAACTCCTAAAACGTATAATCTTTTACAAAAGTGTTCTCAAATGAGGTTTTATAATTACTCATTACCATCATCGTGTGAATAAAAAATTTACATAAACATGAATGTTATACATATGATATGTTATAAAAAAATATTGTTTAATAGATTTCCAAATGTATCTTGTGGTTTGCAGATGGGACTTGTGCCATACAATTACCTGGAGCGCCTAGAGATCACCTTGTCTTTCAAACAGGATCTGGTAAAAAAGGATTCTACCTCACATTGTTAAGAGATATCACATTTTTCCTTTTCTTGTCTCTAAGTTCAAATATGTTCAACTCTATACTGATAGTGTTTAATAATCACTGAGGCTCAACTCATAACAAAACCTTGTAATTTTTCAAAACTTGTTATTGCTTGAATTAAAAAACACCTAAGATAACCGAACACACCTGTTCAAGTTACACAACATGTAATTCATACATTACCTATGAAATTACATTTTCTTTTCATACAATTCTTCTAACTATCAACTGTTGAAAATGTGTAACTTTTGCTGTACTCCTAGTGCATAGCTTTAAAGCGATAGTTCACCCATTTCACAAAACGATAAATCTTGTTCTTCAGGCAGTAAGTATAAGTATTCAATAAGTATATTGAAGTTCGGGTCTTAGGTTCAACGTAAGTGAAATTAACGTATTTTTCTACTATTGGCATTGAAACAATTAATTCATTGTGTGTTTTATGTATTGCTTAGTAGACAATTCATGGTTTATTAGTTTATTATTTGTGTTGCTGTTCTATCGTGGGCTGTTGGCTAATACAAAGTACCACAGATCGATCACAAGTTAGCAGTGTGTGATAAAAAATAAAGCCTAAACTTCAAAGTTTGAGTAAATTGGGAAACTCAAAAGTTACTAAGCCTAGTAACGCATTACTTTTTAAGGGAGTAATCAGTAAAGTAACTTAGTTACTTTTTAAAGAGATAATGAGTAACTAACTAAATACAAATTTACAGTAACAAGCACAACATTATTACATTATTGGTTGCTACAAGGCACAAGCAAATGCACAAAAAAATTCTTGATTTTTAAACGTATAGAAATGGGAAATCTTGGAGGACTGGACATGGAGATGAAACTAAAAATTGCATGTTCCATGGGAGACTCCAAAATAATCTTTGCAATTGTCCTCTACGAAACCTAAGACTGGCTAGCTCAATAGCTTCTTTTAAATCTCTCACAAAGACCTGTACCAACAAGAGTTCAAGTTCATTTCAGTTCTCTTTATGAACTTGTGCGTATACTGTATATACGTACATATATGTCAATATTTTTATTTCTTACGAATATTTTATTTGTTATGTTTTTTCTACTGTATTTATTCATTTCATTTTTATTTAAAATGGTTCAATTATTACTATTACATGTAGTTTCTTACTATAGCAAAGCTTTGTTTACTGTTATCTTATCAATGGCTGCTTCATAGGATGAAAATCGTAATCAGATGCAGACAGAAGTTCGTGAGCCTCAAAGACGGCCAGCACCAAACAGACCTGAACGGAAATATGGTACGCTTTTATCTATGCTGAGCACCGCGAGTACTATGGTGACGAGATTCATCCGGATCAAAAAATATTCACGTCAGATAATTGTTTGGTCTACTGTGTGTACAGCCTTTGCCCCCTATAAATCCACAGAAATTATTATATATGTTCATGTGATGAGCAAGTGCATTCCACCTTCATTACTTATTGAGGGTTACTGGATTTTCACCAGTGGTTCTTTCATTGTTTTCATCTAGATGGGTCACCTCATTCAGAAAGGCCAAAGCAGTCAATATTATACGTTCTCAGTGATGTGTAGCTAACTGCCAAAACAAATCAATAGTTTTATGGGGTTGCAACCTGATCTTACAGATAACATAAATTGAAAACTGGATGTCATTATTAACACTTCATTTTATAATACAGTATATCATTATTTCACTTGTCTCATTTATTTTTGGTTAATGTATGATTGTGGTCGTTTGATTCATCATGCAATTGAAAACAAAATTCATGTTTTATTAATTTGAAAGTTGAACAAAAAAGAATAATGGGTACAAATTGCAGGTGTAATGGCGGACAGTGTAAGCATGGAAAAGACTAAGGTATTGAAATCCTATGAATCCATCATTGTCCAGCTTGTTAAAATTATTTGCTTGTAAAACTAAAAGAAAAGCTTGTCAGTATAGAGTACATAAAATATTAGAAAAATGCATCTAATGCCTAAATTTCTTTTACAAGGGTGAAGAAGCCAGTGAACATTCATCTTGTGTTGTCAAAGTACATTTCACATACAACATAGCAATCTCCACACTGATTGGCATTTCCTACCATACCCTTAAGGAGAAAATTTGTGATAAACTGGGTTTACGTGCTGAAGAGATTACCTTGAGGTAAGGTTTCTACAACATAAAACTACATATAACATTATTATTATGTGATTAAGTCGCAAGATCGTTACGTTTTTTATTATTATTATTATTATTATTATTTTGTGATGCGTCAGAATGATGCACACGTCTTGTTATCACAAAATCATATTCTTATTATTATGTGATTGCGTCGTATGGCGCAATCATGTACTGTTATCGTTAAGTCTTATTATGGGATGGCGGTCGTATGGTATAAGGCCCAATTAGATAAGGCTTCCTCTTTAGCCAAACAGCGAACACATCATAAGCATTTTCAAAATTAAACTTTATGAAACCTTTTCCTTAGTTTGCACTTGCTAGCTACAGTAGTGTTTAGGCTATGTTAGCTTATTCTAAAATTAGCTAGCTACTTCAATGATTAAGTCGGCTGGTATGAAAATATGAGTGGTCGGTTGGTGTACTGTGAAGGAAATTGTCGCAGGGTTTGGGGTTATTGATTATTATTTAATTTAAACACTCTTATAATGACTAATTAGAGATACAAAAGCCCAATATATTAGAGGCTTTCCATTAACAATTAAGTTTCATGCAATTCTAAAATTAAATAGACCTACTTAAATCTATTCAGACTTCATGAAAACCTATGAAAAAATCTAATCTGTGCATTTGTGTGGCATTCTCACTGGTTCCTGGATGGAGAAATACCAGTGAGTTGTGAATTGTTAAATCTGTCTTTTGTAGATATGGACGTGAGACACTTTTTTAATGAGAGAACAGCAAGGCAGCACAGGAGAAGCAGAGGCAGACAACGGGGGAAATACAGGAAGAGAACACAGGAGGAGCAGAGGCAGAGAACAAAGGGGTAAAACAGGGAAAGAACACAGAGCACAGACAGAGAATACAGGAGGAGCGCATGGAGAGAACACAGGAGAAGAACAGGCAGACAACACAGGAAAACAGGCAGACAAACACAGGAGGAGAACAGGCAGACAGGCAGACAACACAGAAGGAGAACAGGCAGACAGGCATCTTGGTATTATGCTTATACCAACATAAATATGGGAGAGTATGTGTTCAACTTCCTACGGTGTCCTTGCCCAGGACTCATTTCACAACTTGGTGTAAACAGGGTCTCCTGCCACGCAATCACATTGGCATTTTCTTGTGGAAATGCATTCTAGTTATTATGTGATAGCGTCATGCAATCACATACTGTTACTGGAAAGTCATATTATTATTATTAGGCCTGTTTTTGGCGCTTTATCTACGCCTGCAGTTTCGACCCAATCGATTCCATTCCAGTGCCCACATGTCTTGGGTATTTCAGTCCATTGCGCGTACATACAGCTAAGTGATCGGGTCACGTGTTATATTTTTAATTAATATTTTTTATCGGTTTTTGGCCCCATTAAAATTAATGGGGAGATGGTTTTGACTGGGAGAGAGATTTCACGGTCATATGCAGCCACCTAGCATTGATGTTATGTATTTGCATGTTGTTACGTTTGTACCGACTTTCTTGGTTATTATGTGATTGAAATTACTGGGTATGGAAAACCTGTGCACATCATAATAGTACTAGCAACGGGACTTCACTTCATTTACCACAGGCGTTGCACTTAACAGCAGGAATTGTAAATGGATTACTCTAACTTCGTGCAAAAGCGTTTGACTAGAGACTAACATAACAAATAACCACAATGATGAGCACAAAGGGAGAGAAAGAGTTCAGACAGAATAAGTTCTTCATAAAGCTTTTTACATCGCCGAGTTAGTGTACGATGGAGCTCTCCATAGCTCTACATCAAGGAAGGTTATTCACTTGCACTTGGGCTAATTTGTAAGACACAGTACACTGAATGTGAGTTAGGTTGTATTTGTTTAACCTTAAAAAGAATTGTGGTGCCTTGAATTGGATAGTGGCTGTTAACATGTATCAAGTGATTCCATAAGGCATTCAACAGCGGCAAAGTTTATTAGTTTTTCAAGGCCCCATAAATGATAGCTTACTGATAATACTGCAAAAGATCATTTGGTTAGGACTTCTCACGCTATACCATGCTTAGCCAGACCTAGTGGGAGTACCGTCAACAAGTTGTTGTGCCGTGTTTATACTGCTGCTTACTGCATGTGAATTCTATTTGTCCAAGTGGACGTAATCTAGCTGAAGTGTGCTTAGCTAACTATTATCCCCTTAAAAGGCACCATAAATAATTGCTTGCTGCAAAACGAACTCCTTTATTTGTCACCATAGCGCGATTGAAATGGGGAAATCCAACACGACAAAGTAGTGTTAGAATGAACAGACTGTCTGATACATGTAGGCTATTTAAACAGGTGGCAGCACCTGTATTAGTCTGCTGCACAAACTTTCGTCACAATTTATATCGTTGTCTTTATGATACAGTGTGGATATTTTCCACATAGTAGTACTACCTTAGCACATTTGACATTATTGGTATCAAAAGTAGTTTTGTATAGCAAGGTCTTGTTTGATATATGCTCACAGGCCTATCACCCCATGAAAAACCAAATGTTAAAACAGAGCTTGCCAAATTAGCTTAGTTTTTTTTGCTTTAAATGGAATAAGGTTAAACAGGAATTCAAATTAGAGCAGTTTGTTGCTGTTAAACAATTTCAACTTTCATTGGAGGATTTGGGAGTTGAAGACTTAGACTCACCTGTTTTGACTTCATTTTGGTTATTAAGTCTAATATGTAGCATCTGCCTTGCACTTATGTTTGATATTCTCGGTAATGGTACTAAGAAATTGTACATCCGTCAGTAAATACCACACTTCTGAATTTTTTAAACATATGTGACTTGAAAAGGTGGTTGCTAACAAGTGGCTAAATTAAACTACAGATGCACAAGGATAAGCACGCAAAATCAGAAAGTTGGAAACTTAATGGTGGTGAAGTCGAAGTCATTGGACCTGTAGTTCATTTATAGCTTAGCTTATTACCTCTGGGGATTGCATTTACACTTTAAAAATCATGGAAGTGGTGTAATTGGTCAAGATTATCTTGCTGAACAAAACGTCTTAAGTACCATAAACGTTTGCATGCCACAAAGCTTATTTTAAGCTATAATCAAAAATCCGATTGAAAAATCCCATCGACTTTTTTGGAGTAAAGCAATGCTTATGCTCACTTCCAGGTTGGCCTTCAAAAATACGTCCTCACTGGAGCGCCCGATAGTATAAAAAATCCCGAGGGCGGGGTTAAATGTTTAACTCCGAACGTTCATCTGCAAATCCCACGTCAAGGAACTAGCCAAAATCACACGTGACTGAGCAGCCAATAAGTGTCTCAAGGGGGCGTGGTCAACCGTTTGACTCTGCCCACATTTGACCCCGCCCTGTACTGCATACTGCAGTGAGGGGTATTTGGGTGTGGCCGGTTGCCTTCAAAGATGTACATGCCAAACATAAAATCCGGTGGCTGGTGTTAATTTCAGACCCTGACTGTGACGCATCACATTGCATTTGCTAAGGGAAATTATCTAGTAGTGGTACATTTCTCTATTGTAAGGACTGATGATCCTCCTAAACGTTAATTAGAAAATGATTTAATCCTTTAAAAAATGTTAGACAAAGTGTTGAATGACAGTCCGTTTGCAGAGCTTTCAATAAGCGCCGGCCGGCTTCCTGCCAATGCCGACTGATAGTGTCATACAGTTTTACATCCGCATTTGCTCATGGAAATGCATTTTCTTGTTATGTGATTGCATGACGCGATCATATACTGTTATCGTTAAGTCATAATATTATTAGTCCCATCTTTCTGACCCTAACTACGGTCGCAGTTTTGAGCATTTCACTTCCATTGCAACGCCAAAATTACCGTTTGAATATCACGGAGTGCATTTGTACACAGTTAATCTGTCCACTAGTTAGTATGTGATTGCCAGAAGCCTTGAAACGAAGGTTGAGCTAACACAAGGACGTAGGGAAGACTGGGGATGGTTGCAACACTTTTTGCATTTCTCTTACTCACAGACTAATTGACATAGACCAGCCAAACTTGTATATGTTAAACTTATATCTGTCTTCTAATTACCCATACAATTTAAAGATGACTACATACAACATATAGATCACAATATTTATATGAATGGATGAAGTCAGATGTTGCAACTGGCCCCAAGTGGGCGTTTACACTTGTGTTCAGTTCAGCATTGTCCACCAACATACCAGGACGTAGAAGTGTTGCAGCAGTTATTTTAAGAGGCTGGCACTACCTGGTCGCTGATGATGGTGGAAACGCAATTACATCCGCATTTTCTTGTGTAAATGCATTTCTAGTATATCTTGGTCCTTCATTCCAGCTCCCCTCAAGGCTTACCCCCTTACAAACATAATCCGTGGCATTCGAACGGACATTTTGGCGATAATGGAAGTGAAATGCTCAAAACTGCGACCGTAGTTAGATCCCGAAAAATGGGGCTACTAATAAAAATAATAATAAAACTTAACGATAACAGTATATGATTGCGTCTTGCTGTTAGAGTGCTGTCCGATGTGTCAGCCCTGCTATTTCTTTGCATGCGCATTAGCTATAGTTACCACTAGCCACATTAGCTTGCTTGCTATCGAGTTAACTTATCAGTAACTTAGCTCGCACGTTTGCTAAGCGCTAACCTGAGGTGAAAGACAAGTTATTTAGTGGTTGATGTAGGCACGAAAACTCTATGGAGGCCCATAAGGGACTTTATTCTAATGAAAATGTAAACTTGAAAATGCTAATGAAATTCCACAATTGCATTATCACTTTCCACATTGCTATGTGTTATTTGAGACAAAATGTAAGTGAAAATGCAATCATCCCATTTGACAATATTCAAATGCAATACGCAAATCAGCGCTAGGAGTCTATTGCATTTGTATTTTCAAGTCACCACGCACTTTTTGGGACAGAACATGAAAATTCAAATGCAATCTGTCAGTCCTCTCATCAAGGCGGGACTTTAGCTAGGATGTCACTTCCTCGTTTAGTGTCTTGCTTCATAAACCTTTTAACCAATAGTAATATGACTATTACGATTATTGGAGCTGCTATTTCGCAAGTCCTTAGTCATATTTTTGTGCAGCAAGTTCTATGTTTTTGCATTCATTAAAAGAAGTATATTTATTAAACTCTCTCGTATTATTCACGATGACAGTGCTGAAACGAAGAGAAGCAGGACAGCCATATAGCTGAACGCTTGCTGTGGGCTAATAGATTGGGCATAACTGCATTATTTTCAACTTTCACGTGCATGCTTATACAATACTAATTATCAGAATCATACTGAATAAATAAACCTATAGCACAATATGGGATATGGGTGATAATATGAAGGCAGGATTGTACCACTTTAGATTGGACAAAGCTATTTAATTAGAAGGGGCATTATAAACACTGCAAATTTCTTCTGGAAAAGGTTTTAATATTTTCATAAACGTTCACACCTCTAGTTTTAATAATGTTGTATTATAAATATGTGGCCATAGGTAGTGTTGCGCTTGTTTTGGGCAATTTTATTAAGGTGAGGTTGCTCATTTGTCTTTCAAGAGTTAGCCACACTGAGTGTTCATCTCTGCGGCAATGGCATAGGCTTGGCTGGTGCGGGAGACACGTCCACGTCGGTGCCAGAAATGGAGTAGACCTACTCTGCAATACATCCTTTCTCTGTTCTGTCGCGAATCTCTGTTAATGGCAAAATTAGGTTGCCGTCAAATAGCCAAAGTGGTTATCTCCCGGCGCACTGGAAGCACCGCTAGCTACAGCTCGCACTATACTTAGTGACTGAGGGAGGAAGTGAGGTCCAAACTAAAGACCCGCCTTGATGAGAGGACTGACAGACTGCATTTGAATTTTCATGTTCTGTCCCAAAGCGAGCGTGGTAACTTGGAAATGCAAATGCAATAGACTCCTAGCGATGATTCACGTATTGCATTTGAATTTTGTCCACTGCACAGCGTAGTACTGAAGATGAAGTCTTTGAAAATGCAATGGCAAATGCGATTTCCTTTTCATTTTCATAATGTTTGACAACTGCATTTTAATTTTAATTGTGACATAAATAATGCTTGCACATTTTTAATATTGCATTTTAATTTTCAAGTTTGAATTAACATTTGAATATTGTCCGCAGTATGGCGGGGTAGGACTTTGAAAATGTAATGTCAAACAGCTTTTGCATTTGAATATTGACAAAGCATGCCCATTGGAGCCTTTGAAAATGCAAATGGGATGATTGCATTTTCACTTACATTTTGTCTCAAATAACACATGTGGAACGTGATAATGCAATTGTGGAATTTCATTTGCATTTTCAAATTTACATTTTCATTTGAATAAAGTCCCTTATGGGCTTCCATAAAAACTCAGTGATGTCATTACTATATTCTAATTTGATTGGCCACAATATATTATTTTAACAGAGTGCTCAAAGAGGGGAAAAGACAGAAAAATGTAACGTAATATGGTGTTTTATTTTGTTACATTTTTTTTCTGAATTCACTCACGATTGACTTGGAATTCTTTTGAGATCGACCAGTCGATCACGATTGACCAGTTGGCATGAAGTGACTAAAATTAATAGACTCGTTAGAGTTAAACTGCACATCACTATGTGCAAACTGAGCTCATGTTTACGGACCTCTGACGGAGAGAGGGGCAGAGCAGGGGCTAAATGGGCTAATCAGAGTTCTGTCACGCGTGCCCCTCCAGATGTAAATTAAGCAAAACCAGCTCAAAAACCACCCAGGGTTACTGCTATCTTTGCTCTGTATAGACTCTTTAAGAGAAGAGATTAATTAACTTTTTACCTAGAGCCTTGCGTGAGTCCTGGTCCAAATGTTATCTGGCAGATGTGTCCGACAAATACTCAAGAAAACATCTTAATCGTTTAAGATATTTCATTGACAACAAGTCAACAAAATTATCATGAGTAGGAACATTTGTTTAAATAAAATGTATTTGGTAAATTTGTCAAATTACATTTAAGAAAATAAAAAAACACAGTAAAATTAAGAACAGTTATACAAGAGAAACCGTAAATCACACTAGTCTTCTTTATTATATCCATCCAGACATTACTCAAATGAGACCCAAAGCTTACAAGCCCCCACCCCCAAAGGCATTTGCCGCCTGCCAGAGGCAGAAAACTCCAGTCCATCCCTCTGTGTGTGCGTGGGGGGGGCTTCTTACTTTCATCCTCTTCATACGCCCAAGGTTCCTCTATGCCATCCCCCCTGATCCAGTTACAAGATGTTAAATTGCTAGGCATCGCATCATTCACAAGCAATGCAAAAACAACTCCATCAATCTAAGCAAACTTTAAAACATAACAGTTGTAGGGAAACCAATCACTGAATCTTCCCCCCTCTTTGGTTAAGATCAAAGGAACAGGCCCAAAATGGCCCTGGTGAACACTCTAGGGGGGCCAGCCTGTTTCCCTCACGCAACGTTTCTTAGATTTAGACAAAACAGCACACTGCTGCCACTAAGGATTAATAAATTGGGATTAAGAAGTTGGTGCCTAAAGAACATTCAATGGACATTGACAATGAGAAGAAATTGTAATATCAATCGTTTGTACTTCTAATAATTATATATTTTGTAATGTTTGTCTAAATGAACCGTCCTAGCTAGCCTAGTCAAGTTTGGTTTTGAAATGTTCACAATGACATTTCGTAAACTTTACAGACATTAAATAGAACATATTCCAAGTATATATGCGTAAATAGAAACAAAACTATATGAGGTAAACTGGCTGGCAATTCTGATTTTATCAGTGAAGTGAGATAATCTACACCTCTGCTCATTGACGTGCAGCCAATCCCATGACCTCTGCCACCTTTCCGGGACACCCCTTCTCAAACTAGCATAAATATGTTTCCCAAACAGGAAGCCTTTGCTTTTAAACATCCGCACGTAACCTGGGAGGCCACGCTGTCGTTACTCGGGTTGATATAATTGCACCCCCTCTATTCCTTGACCATGCGTCTGCTAGCAACTCTCAGAACAAAGGAATTACGCCTTTGACCTCACTACAGGCCGGAAAACTTCTTGCAACATTTTCTAACTTTCTAACTTCACCACTTCAGAATAAAGGAACTTTGATTCAAACCACGTTCGGGACTCAACTTCCAACGTTTTACGAAATGATTCAGAGCTTTTAACCAAATCTACTGAGCCAGAGGACCCGCTGGATCACCGAGAAAGAACCAGCGCACCTTTGTCCTTACCAGAAGAGGTCAAAGAAGACCCAAAACCCACATTTCTTTCCCACGTTTATTCAAACAAGGAACTAAATTTCAGAACTTTCCAACTTCACACAACGAACTGAGGTTCAGAACTTTACCACTAAAACCCGGACCTCTCCACTTTGGTCCAGCCGCAAAAGGGATAAAAATCCATCCCTTTACTACACAACGCCACCTATCGTCTCAATGTAACGTAAAGCCCACTCTCCATGACAATAAGTGTATGATGCTATTAGCCTATATGCTGTGTTGTTTTTATCATAACTTGCCAATATTTTAACTGTTATACTGTGTATGTTTAGATTCTAACCATAGCGTTAAATGCCTACTAACCACTTTAGTTTATTAATGTTATCTTTTAGTCATTCTTGTAGTAACGTAATTATCATGCTTTCTTTAGATTAGTAAATAAAAATAATTGCTTTGCATTTAAACCCAGCTGTGTTATCTTTGTTTTCATACAATCATTTATTCTCGTAACATAGAACTTCACTACTTCAGAATTGAGATTAAAACATTAATTTAATAATGTAATAGTTAATGATTGATTTGGGTTCCCGCAGAGCCGTGCTTAGCCTAAGCTAAATTCTGTATGGTGGTGCCCCGTATATAGGTAATTACACTTCATCACCTTGATCGATTATAATATTAATTTATGAATTAATTGATAATCTACAAATATTGATAAAGCGTAATTTACACACAAGAAGTAGAAAGCCAGTCACCCTACACAGTATATATCTTTAAGCATAGCCTTATTTTGGGTTGTTTTGGCGGAGAAGGGGGGATTCTTCTTCCGTTCCAATGCTTTTCTGGCTTTCTTGTTGAGTTTTGGTCTCTGCACCCCTGCAGCTTGTTTTCCAGGAGACACACAGGCAGCAGAGGCCCCTATGCCCTCTCCCATCAATAAATCAAAACCTTGCTGTTGTTCAGATCCCACTTCTCTGGTCGCAACACTTGGAGCTTGGAGGCCATTCTTCAGTTTCTTATATTTGCATTTCCCAATAGAGATAATTTTTTCTGTTTTAATGACAGTATGCTATTGATTAATTAAAAGAATACTATATAGATTGTTACTAATATAGATTTGAGTGAAAGGCACACCTTTGGCTAAGTTGTGTTAAACACTTACATGCGTTGTTTAATCTACCATTCCAGGTTCAGGCCATTACGAACTATCAAATGTTTTTTCTCCGATTTTTCGGTAACTTCCCGTTTCAACCCCACCCATGTACGGCATTTTGCTGAATAATAATCAGAATAAGGATAATATGATTCTGACTGTCACCAACTCAATGAAAGGGGTTATATAATAATAACACATTTAATTTTATAGGTGCCTTTCAAGACACCCAAGGTTACCTTCACCTGGAATAGAATGTAGAAACAATATACAGTTAGGCCCAAAAATATTTGGACAGTGACACAATCTTCATGATTTGGGCTCTGCATGCCACCACATTGGATTTGAAATGAAACAACTACAACGGAATTGAAGTGCAGACTTTAAGGTTTAATTCAAGGGGTTGAACAAAAATATATGATTAAACATGTAGGAATTGTAGCTATTTTTATACAAACGCTCCTCATTTCAGGGGCTCAAAAGTAATTGGACAAATAAACATAACCCCAAGTAAAATGTTACTTTTCAATATTTTGTTGAGAATCCTTTGCAGGCAATGACTGCCTGAAGTCTGGAACCCATGGACATCACCAAACGTTGGGTTTCCTCCTTTGTGATGCTTTTCCAGGCTTTTACTGCAGCGGTCTTCAGTTGTTGCTTGTTTGTGGGTCTTTCTGCCTTAAGTTTTGTCTTGAGCAAGTGAAATGCATGCTCGATTGGGTTGAGATCTGGTGATTGACTCGGCCATTGCAGAATATTCCACTTCTTTGCTTTAAAAAACTCCTGGGTTGCTTTTGCAGTATGTTTTGGGTCATTGTCCATCTGTACTGTGAAGCGCCGTCCAATCAACTTTGCTGCATTTGGCTGAATCTGAGCGGAAAGAATATCCCTATACACTTCAGAATTCATCCGGCTGCTTCTGTCTTTTGTCACATCATCAATAAACACAAGTGACCCAGTGCCATTGGAAGCCATGCATGCCCATGCCATCACACTGCCTCCACCATGTTTTACAGAAGATGTGGTGTGCTTTGGATCATGAGCTTTTCCAATTCTCCTCCAAACTTTCTTCTTCCCATCATTCTGGTACAGGTTGATCTTAGTCTCATCTGTCCAAAGAATGCTGTTCCAGAACTGGGTTGGCTTCTTCAGGTGTTTTTGGGCAAAGTCAATTCTGGCCTTTCTATTTTTGAGGCTGATTAATGGTTTGCACCTTGTGGTGAATCCTTTGTATTTACTCTCATGAAGTCTTCTCTTTATGGTAGACTTAGATACTGATACACCTACTTCCTGGAGAGTGTTCTTCACTTGAGTGGATGTTGTGAAGGGGTTTTTCTTCACCATGGAAAGGATTCTGCGATCATCCACCACTCTTGTCTTCCGTGGACGTCCAGGCCTTTTTGAGTTCCCAAGCTCACCAGTGCACTCTTTTTTTCTCAGAATGTACCAAACTGTTGATTTGGCCACTCCTAACATTTCTGCTATCTCTCTGATGAATTTCTTCTTTTTTTTCAGCCTCAGGATGGTCTGTTTCACCTCCATTGAGAGCTCCTTTGACCGCATGTTGTGTGTTCACAGCAACAGCTTCCAAATGCAAACGCCACACCTGGAATCACCTCCAGACCTTTTAACTGCTTAATTGATGACAGGTTAATGAGGGAAGAGCCCATGCAGCGTTGTTATTTTTTTTTGCAGCCTTCTGAGTCAAGTGTCCAATTACTTTTGGTCCCTTGAAAAAGAGGCGGCTACGTATTAAAGAGCTGTAATTCCTAAACCCTTGCTCCAATTTGGATGTGAATACTCTCAAATTACAGCTGAGAGTCTGCACTTTAAGCCCATATTGATTATATAATTGTATCCTGAATCTGTTTTCGTAAACAGCTAAAATAACAAAACTTGTGTCACTGTCCAAATATTTTTGACCCTAACTGTATACATCATCATCATCGTCATCCGCTTTGTCCGGGGTCGGGTTGCGGAAGTAGCAGTTCAGGCAGGGCATCCCAAACTTCCCTTTCCCGGGCCACATTAACCAGCTCTGACTGGGGGATTCCAAGGCGTTCCCAGGCCAGTGTGGAGATATAATCCCTCCACCTGGTCCTAGGTCTGCCCCGCGGCCTCCGCCCAGCTGGACGTGCCTGGAACACCTCCCTAGGGAGGCGGCCAGGTGGCATCCTTACTAGATGCCCGAACCACCTCAACTGGCTCCTTTCTACGCAAAGAAGCAGCGGCTCTACTCCGAGTCCCTCACGAACGGCTGAACTTCTCACCCTATCCCTAAGGGAGATGCCAGCCACCCTCCGGAGGAAACTCATTTCCGCCGCTTGTATCCGCGATCTCGTTCTTTCGGTCATGACCCACCCTTCATGACCATAGGTGAGAGTAGGAACGAAGATAGACCAGTAGATTGAGAGCTTTGCCTTCTGGCTCAGCTCTCTCTTCGTCACAACGGTGCGATAGAAAGACTGCAACACCGCACCCGCTGCTCCAATTCTCCGGCCCATCTCTCGTTCCATTTTACCCTCACTCGAGAACAAGACCCCAAGATACTTGAACTCCTTCACTTGGGGTAAAGACTCATTCCCTACCTGGAGTAGACAATCCATCGGTTTCCTGCTGAGAACCATGGCCTCAAATTTGGAGGTGCTGATCCTCATCCCAGCCGCTTCACACTCGGCTGCGAACAGATCCAATGAGTGCTGCAGGTCGCAGACCGATGATGCCATCAGGACCACATCATCTGCAAAAAGCAGTGATGCAATCCTCTGCCCACCAACCCGCAGCCCCCTCCCCCGCGGCTACGCCGTGAGATCCTGTCCATGAATACCACAAACAGGATAGGTGACAAAGCGCAGCCTTGGAGGAGGCCAACCCTCACCGGAAACGAGTCCGACTTACTGCCGCAGACCCGGACACAGCTCTCGCTTTGGGAGTACAGAGATTGGATGGCTCTGAGTAGAGACCCCCTCACCCCATACTCTCGCAGCACCTCCCAGGGAACCCGATCATACGCCTTCTCCAAATCCACAAAACACGTGTAGACCGGATTGGCATACTCCCAGGCCCCCTCAAAGATCCTCGCGAGGGTAAAAAGCTGGTCCGTTGTTCCACGACCAGGCCGGAAACCGCATTGTTCCTCCTCAATCCGAGGTTCGACTATCGGTCGAACCCTCCTTTCCAGCACCCTGGAGTATACTTTCCCGGGGAGGCTGAGTAATGTGATGCCTCTGTAGTTGGCACACACTCTCCGGTCCCCCTTTTTGAACAGGGGAACCACCACCCCGGTCTGCCACTCCTTAGGTACTGTCCCCGACTTCCACGCAATGTTGATAAGACGCGTCATCCATGACAGTCCCTCAACACCCAGAGCCTTCAGCATTTCTGGGCGGATCTCATCAACCCCTGGGGCTTTGCCACTGTGGAGTTGTTTGACTTCCTCAGTGACCTCCGCCAGGGAGATTGATGCTGATCCCCCATCATCCTCCAGCCCTGTCTCTACTATGTAGGGTGAGTTTGTAGGGTTCAGGAGTTCCTCAAAGTGCTCCTTCCACCTCCCAATCACCTTGTCAGTTGAGGTCAACAACGTCCCATCCTCACTGTATACAGCTTGGATGGTTCCCTGCTTTCCCCTCCTGAGGTGTCGGATGGTCTTCCAGAACCGCATTGGCGCCAGCCGAAAGTCCTTCTCCATGGTTTCTCCAAACTCCTCCCACACCCGCTGCTTTGCTTCTGCCACGGCCGAGGCTGCAGTCCTTCGGGCCTGTCGGTACCTTGCAACTGCCTCCGGAGTCGCCCGGGGACAGCATGTCCCGGAAGGCCTCCTTTCAATCGGACGGCTCCCCTGACCACCGGTGTCCACCAGGATGTTCAAGGGTTACCGCCCCTTGAGGCACCTAAGACTTTGAGACCACAACTCTCAGACGCAGCTTTAGCAATGGAGGCTTTGAACATCGCCCCTCCGGTTCAATGCCCCCAACCTCCACAGGGATGCCAGAGAAGCCCCGCCGGAGGTGTGAGTTGAAGGCCTCCCGGACCGGGGACTCCTCCAGACGTTCCCAGTTCACCCGCACTACACGCTTGGGCTTACCAGGTCTGTCCAGAGGCTTCCCCCGCCACCTGACCCAACTCACCACCAGATGGTGATCAGTTGACAGCTCTGCCCCCCTCTTCACCCGAGTGTCCAAAACATATGGCCTCAGGTCCGATGATACGATAACAAAATCGATCATCGACCTTCTTTTGTATCGATACAAATATAGTACAATGTAGGGGCACTGGGCTTTTACCATTTCTTTTGTGTAAATTACGCTTTATCAATATTTGTAGCTTATCAATTAATTCATAAATTAATATTATAATCGATCAAGGTGATGAAGTGTAATTACCTGTATATGGAGCACCACCACAGAATTTAGCTTATGCAGGGCTCTGCGGGAAACCCAAATATTTTAGAATTAATTTAATAATGTAACAGTTAATGTTTTAATCTCAATTCTGAAGTAGTGAAGTTCTATGTTACGAGAATAAATGATTGTATGAAATCGAAGATAACACAGCTGGGTTTAAATGCAAAGCAATTATTTTTATTTACTAATCTAAAGAAAGCATGATAATTACGTTACTACAAGAATGACTAAATGATAACATTAATAAACTAAAGTGGTTAGTAGGCATTTAACGCTATGGTTAGAATCTAAACATACACAGTATAACAGTTAAAATATTGACAAATTATGGTAAGCACAACGCAGCAGAAATTGTCTAGGCTCTAGCATCAAACGCTCAATGTCACGGAAAGTGGGCTTTACGTTACTTTGAGACGATAGGTGGGGTTGTGTAGCAAAGGAGTGAATTTTGATTCTCGGCCTGCAGATCGCGGCTGGATCAAAGTGGAGAAGTGGTCTGTGGTTTGTGGTCAAGTTCTGAAACGGAGTCCGTTGTGTGATGTTGGAGAGTTCTGAAACTTAGTTTGTTGTTTCAATAAAGATGGAAAAGTCTGTTGAGTTAGTAGTGTTGCGGTTTGAAACGTGGGTTTTCTTTGCAATGAGAGGTGCGCTGGTTTAGTTTGGGTGATCCAGCGATCCTACAACTCGCGTAGATTTGGTTAAAACTCTGAATCGTATGAATAAACATTGGAAGTTGTGTAGTCCCGAACGTGGTTCAATAAAGGTTTCTTTGCTCTGAAATGGTAAAGTTAAGTTAGAAAGTGTTGCAAGGGGTTTTATGGCCTGTAGTGAGGTCAAAGGCCTATTTCCTTTGTTCTGAGTATTCTCCGTGGAGCGTGGTTCAAGCGAAGCGGGGGTGCAATTTTTATCCTGTTAGAAGTAATGAGGTGGCCGACCAGGTTCTTGTGGATGTAAAAAGCCCAGGCTTACTGTTTGGGAACCCTATTTATGCTAGTTTGAGAGGGGAGGTTCCAGAAGGTGGCCGGGGTCAACTGATTGGCCGCAGGCCAGTGAGCATAGGTTTAAATTCTCTCACTTCACTGATAAGATCAGTATTGCCAGCCAGCTTACCTCATATAGTTTTGGTTCTATTTACGCATATATACTTGGAATATGTTCTATATAACGTTTGCAAAGCTTATGACATTTTATTGTTTACATGTCAATACCAAACTTGACTATGCTAGCTAGGATAGTTCACTTAGAAATACAAATACACAATATATATATTATTAAAAATACAACAATTGATATTACAATTTCTTCTCAAATAATTTCATTGATTGTTCCTTACCCAACAATTTCTTAAAACCTTAACCCTATTCCAGCAATTCCAGCTGCAACTTTAAGGATTAATACATAGGGATTATGGCCCTTTGTGTTGAGAGACCATGCAAGAATGTTCCTAGGGGCCATTTTGGGCCATTTTGGGCCTGAGGGGGAAGATTTGGGGATTGGTTTCCCTACAACAGTATAATATTTGAAATGCAATAAACATTAGACAGATACTGGGGAATTAAGGCAGGAACATAAAAAAAAATGTAAAAGTCAAAGAGAACAAACTAGTTAATAAATGGTAGGAGACCCAGGAGGACCCCACTGCTAAAGGTTAGACTCAAGAAAGCCCGGCTAGAGTTTGCCAGAAACACACTTGAACAAGACAAAATCCTTACGGGAGAATATCCTCTGGACAGGATGAGACCAAATTTTATATTTTTGGTTAATTGCATAAACTCTTTGTTTACAGGAAGAAATTAAGCCTTCAAAGAAAATAACACTACCAACAGACATACCTAGAGGAGGTTCACTGATGTTTTGAGTTGCTTTCCTGCCTTGGGAATCAGATATGTGGTGTCTTGAATCCAGTGACGTACGGGCAGGGGAGGCAGAGCCTCACTTGTCACACCCTAGCTTACTCCAATGAAAATATTACGAAGATAACTAAACTAAATAAAAATATTAAGATTATTATCCTAATCTATAAAAGTAATTTCTGTGTGATGCCAATCATTTTCATTGTAAAAATCGGTATATTTGCGGAGCTCCGCTGAAACTATGAAGAAGTGAGGCAGCAGCGAGTTAAGCCTAACCTCTGATTGCGCAGCCCCTCAGAAACTGGATGGAGCGTGGGGCCACGGGCAAAAAGCGTGTCTGCTACTCTCTGTAGCCTATGCCACCAATGTAATATTTGTAGATCCCTTCATAACATAACCTTCCATAGTCCAACTAACTAATTTCACGTATCGGAACTTTACGTATAACGATATTTAGGCTAGCTGGTCTCGTCATAAAATTGCAGTGAAGGAGCACCAGGGGTGGCAGCTGTCACATCTGCCTCATGTGTCTTGAGCCCGCGTGATTGACGCTCGCTCTCCCTCAGTGTTGCTAGCAAAAAAAAGAATAATAATAATCCATGGACAGCGCAATTTGTGGTGCGTTGTCAAGAAATGTATTTATTAGATTTGAACCTCGGGGCACGTTGTACACAACGGTATAGTTTTCTTTCTAAATAATTAGTTCAACTTTCGCCATCCCGTTTGGTAGCAGTTTTGCTTAGCCAAAAAGCAGTTCAATAATAAGCATGGATATCAGAAGGTGGGTTTGTAATAAAAACCAAAACACCGTAGAGACCCCAGCAGATTCGATCCAAGGCCAGTAGCCGTAGCTGATGATAATGAATGAAAAGAAGCACATGTAAGTTCTTTGCTAATGCTGTCTCAAATCGCATTCCACTTTTTCTTGTTGTAGTAGGTACTTTAGCTGCACTTGCAAACTATGTACTGTTGCATGCATTTTGGCTTACTGCATTTGACATGGTATGTATTGGGATATGCTTAACCTTTTTCTGGCTTATTTGATAGCTATATATAATTATATATAGTATATATATTGAGACACAGCCTCTGTCTCCACAGCCATTTTCCTTACCGCACATCACTGCTTGAATCTGTGCATGGTATCAGGAAATGGACATTTCAAAGGTATTTTGGAGCATAATGTTCCATATAGTGTCACAAAGCTGCGACTCAATAGTCAATAGTCATGGGTTCTACAGCCGAACAATGAACCAAAACACACATCAAAAAGAACCCAGGAATGGTTAAAAAGAAAACGTGTTACTATTCTAAGGTGGCCTGCAATGAGTCCATGGCTGTATCCGAATTCTTCAATAAAGTACGTCCTAATGACATTCATTATGTACTTTTCCTTAGCCCCGAGGGAAAACGTCGTGGGGTTAAGGAACGACATGAAAGATAACTCATAAGGACTTAGGAAAAGACAATCGCGTTGCGAAAGGAATCCGACTGCACTTTACACTTGGCTACGTGATCATGCGACGGTGGTTTTTGTGGGTCGTTCGTGTAGAAACTACAATGTCCCGTAAATTATTGTAGCCTACAAAAAGCGCATTTTAACTACTTCGCCAGTGCGTTGTCACCGTGTTGTTTCATAGCCTATATAAACATGCGGGCAAGCCGGATAGGCCTAAATATACTAGCCTACTTTATTACCAAGGTTGGAATTTAAATAAAAAAAGGGAATATAGGCTACCTGTCACAAAAGTGAAACGAAATTGTCACATTGGGAATGGTTGCTCACGTCCTCATCCTCCTGTCAACTCAAATTGATTGCCACGCATAATATGATTGTATGAAGCCTAATTGTCAAATGTATGCAAGTTATGCATTTATGTTAGGCATACAAATCTGCTACTATAGTTACATATTATGATTCTTAAACTTGTTAACATGGGACATTTGAAAACATATAAGCATTTTAGCAAGATAGGGCATAACATAAGATGGAAAATATTTAATAAACAACTAGGCTATACGATCTGCATCCCTTGTCGGTCATGTTGATCAACGGCTGAATGGTGTCGCTTTAAATATTGCTGCCACAAGGAATTGTGGGGCGGCATTTTCTTCTTTCCTTTCGTAAAGGATGGTCCAGTGTATCCAACGCTGAAGTCCACAAGTTAGGAAGCATAGAAGCACCTTTCCTTAGCAATTTAGAGAATTCGACCAGTATTTGATCATGATCAGTATTTGATTCGACCAGATCATGGCTGCCACTTAGATACTTCCGGGTCATTTCACCCAGTTAGGAACCTTCCTAAGCTAAATAGAGAATTCGACCATAGCCCAGATCTGAAGATTCATTGAACACCCGTGGAGAAATCTGAAAATAGCAGTTGGAAGAAGGTACACTTCAAATCTGAGAGAACTGGAGCAGTTTGCAAAAGAAGTGTGGGCCAGTAAAGAGGTGTAGGAATCTTATTGAAGTCTATATGAAGTGCTTGACAGCAGAAAATTTAGGGCGTCAAATTTGTATTTGTTTATTTTATGATTTAAAAGGATATTTTATGTTCTGAAACAAAAACAAGGTTGCTGCACTGTTTAAAATAATAATTTATGATGAAGAAAGAGATCAAATACCTCTGAAGTGTTCTACATTTTTAGAGACAATTATTAGTTTTCTTTAAATGTGCAAAGTGCTTTTGACCACGACTCTATGTAGATTGTAGATTTGATTAAATTGTGTGATTTGGGAATAATAATTAATTTTAGCACTTTTTTCTCAAGACTCAGAGCGCTTTACACAAATTGGTTGCAAATTAAGAAAACAGAATAAACCGACAGCTATCAAACACAACACTCAGTCAGAGTGATACCACAGCAGCCAATTTGCACCAGACTTGCTCACCCAACATCTTGCGACAGATTTGCTCACACACGACACACAGACTGACTGGTCAGGAGCATGTTTTTTGATGGTGGGAGGAAATCCACACAAACACGGGGAGAACATGCAAACTCCACACAGAAAGGCCCTTGGGTCAGGTGGGGTTTGAACCAAGGACCCTCTTGCTGTGGGGCAACAGTGCTAACCACTATGCCACTGTGTATGAAGCAAATTGAGGATTAAAAGTAACGAATGCTGTGTAAATTAAGTGGCTCTGCCTACCACGATGTAGTTGTATATACATCATGATGAGAAATATTTTCTAAATCGTTCTTTTAAAATTGTATTAACAATCATCTTTTGTGTGTGTTTGTTTTCATTTCAAGCTATACACAAGTAAAGAGTAAATTGAAGATTAATGAAGAGACAATGATGGAGGACATTTGGAGTTATGTTCACAAAGGATATCTAACCTTATGGTGCAACGTCAAGAAGGTAATATGGTAGTGAAATAGTTTTTAGTTTGAAACACACCCACTTACAATTTCTTTGGTCCATGCCGTTTAAGGTACAGAATATTAATTCCTTCAAGATTTCCAAAGCTCTTTTTTGCGTTCTGACAAAAAATACTGCGTTCTATTGTCCGCCCTACCAAGGCAGATAGCGTCATTGAAAATTTATATTTCAGTGACGCAGAACAATGGAGTTCTTTGGACGTTCCATGGTTCTCTACTAAAACTTGAACTATATCTGTAAACATACACTACAGGTTATATAAGATGTGTTTTTAGATTTGTGAAACCTCTAGATGATTTGTGAAACACAGTCCAAAGAAGTAAAAGACAGTTTTAGTGGCCTAGCTGCCACGGTTGTCCAGCTAGACCTGTGTTTGTGTACTCCCAATAGGAAAAACATGCTTTTTCCTTCTTTGACTGTGTTTCACAAATCATCTAGAGGTTTCACAAATCTAAAACACATCTTATGTAACCTGCAGTATATGTTTACAGATAT